>JAGFMK010000369.1:0-30843 GCA_021030975.1 Lichenothelia convexa
AAGTGTGATATTGAACGCCACCAATATGTGATATTAAGCCACTAATATATGATATGTATCACATTATGTGATTGCCATAAATAACACCAATATATGAAATTATGTTACCCCTGATGACCAAATAATCCCTTGTTTCTTGTTTGGTGGAAAGTAAGCTTAAGCCATAAGCTTATTCCTGGAAAACGTGGATTATTGGCACCAATCCTTGACCAATCCTAATAAATGAAATCTTATCTTGTGCAGAATTGTATAATGCACAGATCCCATGTGTTAGACCCTGCATAACTAAATTCCTCGATTTGTTATGCTGATTTAAGCTTGTGTAAGCTTGTAAGACAGGTTAAGCTTATCTCTGATTTTGACATGTTTGCATAAGCTTATCTTATAAGCTTAGCATACACTGTGAAATAGCTTATAATTCAACAAATCCTTGGCCAATCTTAACAAATGAGACATTATCTTATGCAGAATCTTATAATGTATTGATTGCATGGATCAGATCTGTCACGTGAATTTTCTCTAAATAGCTAGCCAATTTAATGCACAAGCTTGTTGCATAAGCTTATGATAGAGTTAAGCTTATCTTGACTTTTTAACATATTTTACATAAGCTTATCATATAAGCTTATTATAAACTATAGAACAACTTATAATTCAATAGAATTAATAAGTATACAATTGTGTAAGAGCTTACAATTCTAACAGCCCCCTAGAAGCTATTACATAATTCATAACTCTTGACTCTTTTAAGTCTAAGCTTACTAAATAAATAGTAAACTTCATAGACTTGTTAGACTTTAATAAATCTAACGATTTTTAAATATTGTCTTAAAACCTTTACAGGTTTAGATTAATTTCTTATTGATCTTGCCTAGTAATAAGTCCAACTCTTTTTAATAGTTACTAAAAACTATTAAGACAATTTTAAATAACTGTGGTCTTAACTCTTTAGATAGGTTTAAATTATCTTTAATATATAACTTTGCCTAGAATTAGATCCAACTTCTTTTGATGAATGTTGTCTTACAGATTTAGATTAATTTCTTATTAATCTTGCCTAGTAATAAGTCGAACTCTTTTTAATAGTTACTAAAAACTATTAACACAATTTTAAATGACTGTGGTCTTAACTCTTTAAATAGGTTTAAGTTATTTTTAATATATAGCTTTGCCTAGAATTAGATCCAACTTCTTTTAGTGAATATTATTTTAAAACCTTTACAGGTTTAAATCAATTTCTTATTAATCTTACTTAGTAATAAGTCTAACTCTTTTAATAGTTAATGAAAACTATTATAACATCTTTAAAGCAAGTAGATATTAGAAGGGTATAGTAGAACATTGTAGAATTAACTTGTTCTAGGTTATAAAGGAATTGGAATTAAAAAAAGGTTAAAAACAGTAGAGACACTTAGAAAGTGACTATATATATCTAAATTGATTGAATATACTGAACTATAGAAATATCTAGGACTACCTAGAGGTATATAAGCTTATTTAAAGCATTGACAAAGGGGGAATTACAAATATTAATTTGTAATGACATAGAAAAGAGGTTATAATAGTGGCACAATTAATAAATGTAATATAGTGTAATATACTCAATATAGATATGATTGTATAATAGGATATAATATTACACGCTGTTGGAAGGGCATAGTGGAACATTATAGAGTTGACTTGTTCTAAGGACAGTAGAGACACTTGGAAAGTGACTGTGTATATATCTGAATTGATTGAATGTGCTAAACTATGGAAATACCTGGGACTACCTAGAGGTATATAAGCTTATTCAAAGCATTGACAAAGGGGGAATTACAAATATTGATTTGTAATGACATAGGAAAGGGGTTGTGATAGTAGCACAATCAATAAATGTGATATAGTGTGATATACTCAATATAGATATGATTGTGTGATAGGATGTGATATTGAACGCCACAAAGTGTGATATTGAACGCCACCAATATGTGATATTAAGCCACTAATATGTGATATATATCACATTATACGATTGCTACAAATAATACCAACATATGAAATTATATTACCCTTGATGACCAAATAATCCCTTGTTTCTTATTCGGTAGAAAGTAAGCTTAAGCCATAAGCTTATTCCTGGAAAACGTGGATTATTAGCACCAATCCTTGACCAATCCTAACAAATGAAATCTTATCTTGTGCAGAATTGTATAATGCACAGATTCTTTATGTCAGACCCTACATAACTAAATTCCTCGATTTGTTATGCTAATTTAAGCTTGTGTAAGCTTATGAAACAGGTTAAGCTTATCTCTGATTTTGACATGTTTGCATAAGCTTATCTTATAAGCTTAGCATACACTGTGAAATAGCTTATAATTCAACAAATCCGGGCGTAACCTTTAATATTCCCTCGTTATAGATATAAGCTTAATTGTCTTATACTTAGAGTAGTTTATTCTTAAGATATTCCTAGGTATTCTATAAGAACTAAATGTTTTCTTTAACCGTTTTATTTAACGAAGTTATTTCTTACGCTAGCTATGTTAGATAGTAGCTATAGTTAAGATAAAATAGTGATTCTTTTATTAAGGCTGATTAAGTATTATTAAACGCAAACTCGGTAGATACTAAGTAACTAACCTAATCGTCTTAGATATAGTTAATATATATCTATAGATACTATTTAGTATTAAATTAGTGCATTAGTTTTACTGTTAGTTTATAGATAGTAAGCTGTAGATAGTAACTACTTAAGACCTAGTTATTTACTAAGTTTACTAAAGAATTTAGAGATGAAGAGAGCTCTCCTATCTAATATAATATCCTTTAGAAGTCTATAGTATTTAAATACTTCATTAAATAATAAATTAGCTAGGTTCTTAGCCTTTATTATTTCATTTATTAGTATAAAGTAAGCTATCTTAGTTAGTCAGTCAACTACTACTAAGATACTATTATAGGCTCTTCTGGTTGATATTTTTAATATTAGTAGCTTAATACTGAAGTCTATTAATATAGACTTCCACGGTTAATCCGGAATTAGTAGTAATTATAGTTATTCTAAAGGCTTTTATTAGGAAGCCTTATTAAGATAACAGTCTTAATAAGTCTTAATATAGTCTTCTACTACCTAGTGTAGTTATAGCTAGTAGTAGGTTTGACTAATCAACTCGAAGATCTTGTTAATCTCTTAGTAACTAGCTAGTAGATAGTTATAGTATAACTAGAGAATCTAGATATAGAGTCTTTTATTATAGGATATAAAGATTAATCCGTTAAATAATAGAAGTCCTCTAGGATCAATTTCTATATATCTAACGTTCTCTGGTTTAGGATTTATCTTATTATCTTTTAAGACCTTTAGGGCCCTTTACGTAAAGGGGTCTTTAGAGTAGGCTAACTTAATAGCTACTTTTAAACTTGGATCACTTTATCTAGATCTATAGTAGAATTATTCTAATTTAGCTCTAGTAAGTCTAAATCAGCCTAGGATGATTTTACTTCTTAACTCAGACTAATTCTTTCTTTAACGCTTAGGCTACTATTAATAATAGCTAATATAAGCTGATCTTGTCGAATTAACGGTAGATAAACTTTCTAATTTTCCTGTAATATATAGTCTGGTTGTCTTAATAGAGCATTAGCTCTAGAGTTTACGGTCCTAGCTATATATTTAATAATATAATTGTAACTTAATAGTAACTCAGCCTAGTAAGCTTACTAGCGGTTAAGTTGCTTAATAGCTATAGAGGGTACTAAGTTAGCATGATCACTTAGGATTACAATCTAAAAATTAGCTCCCTCTAGGTAAGGACGCTATTCTTTTAAAGAGGCTACTATAGTAAGTAGCTCCTTATTAGTAATCTCACAATTCTACTCTATAGATATTATAGATCGTAAGTAGAATGCTATAGATTGTAGCTTGCCATCCTAATTCTATTAGTAGAGTATCTTACTAATAGCCTTATCTAAAGCATCTATCTCTAAGATGCTAGGCTAATTAGGGTCGAAGTGTTATAATACTTTACTAAGAACGAACTACTTCTTTAAAGCCTAAAAGGAGTATTCTTATTCCTATAACTAGATGAACTCTTAATCTTTCTTAAGTAGTTTAGTAAGACCACCTACAATCTTACTAAAGTACTTAATAAAGTGGCGGTAGAAGTTAGTAAGCCCTAGGAATAATTGAACTTATTATATAGTCCTAGGGACAGGCTAAGACGAGATAGCTTCTACCTTCTTAGGATCTATATTAATCCTATCTAGTAAGATAATATATCCTAAGAATTCCATAGTCCATATATAGAAGTTATACTTCTCTAGCTTTATATAGAGGTTTACTTATTATAGACGTCCTAGGATATCTATAACATAATAAATATAGTCTTTTTTATTATCTAAGAATATAAGTATATTATCTAGGTAGATAACTATATTTATATTAAGTAGGGGCTGAAGTATATTATTAACTAAGGCCTAAAAGGTTATAGGTGTGTTTATAAGTCTAAATAGTATAACCTAGTATTTAAAGGGTCCGTATTGAGTTTGGAACGCGGTTTTCTATTCTCCACCTTTTTTAATCTAAACTAGATTATAGGCACCCCTAAGATCTAGTTTAATATAAATCTTAATAGTCCTAATATAAGCTAGAAGTTCCAAGATTCAAGGTAGGATATAGTAACTCTTAACCGTGATATTATTTAGGCCTTAATAGTCTATATAAGGGCATAGGCCGCCGTCCTTTTTCTTAATAAATAGTAATAGTACTCTAGTAGGTGGAGTTAAAGGTTGAATAAATTCAGTCTTTAGGGACTCGTTAATATATTCTCTAAGGACTTTAGCTTCCTTTTTAGAGAGAAAATATATAGGTCTAAATAGTCGTATAGAGCCTTTGATAATAGAGATTTTATAGTTATAAGGCTTATATTTTAGTAATATACCGCCCTTTTACTTATTAAATAACGGCTTAAACTTTTAGTAAGGTTTATATATCTTTAATTTATTAGCGGGAGTTAAAGGCTAGACTTTATTGTTGTCTTAGTCTAGTAGATTTAAGAGGTAATCGTCCTACACCGGGGTTAGATCTATCTCTTTTAGGCTTGCCTTAGCTAGTTTTATAGCCCCCTTATTAGTACTCTAGGTACTAGTAGGATGGCCTATACTTCCTAATAGTGTAGCTAGACTATTAATGACCACATTAATAGTCTTAACTTCTTTCTCTTATAAGTAGTTCTAGTAGCATTTTATAGAGTCAAATTCTATAGAACTCTTTACCTAGTTAATACTAGGAGCATGTTTCTATAGCTATAGAAGTCCTAATATTATAGGATAAGCTAAAGGGATAATATTAAATAAAATAGTCTCTAAATACATTATTAGTAAATAAATACGTCTAGCTAGTAGTATATATAAGAGTCACTATCTATCTAGCCGCACTATAGAAATAGCTTATAATAGTATTTATTTAAGAACTAATCACTAAGGAAGATCTATCTTGTTTATTATATATCTATTAGTAATTTGCCTATAAAATAACTAATAAATCCAGAGGATATAGGCGTTCTATTAATAATATCTAGTAGTTAAGGGTGCTTTTTTTAATAGTAAGGGATACTAATACCTTTATTATCTAGATAACTTTAAGAGATAAAGTTACTAGTAGCACTCAAGTTGATTATTGCTATAGTTATCTAAGAGTCCTAGCTATTTTAGAGGATTACTAGGAGAGTTAAATGTTGTGATATCTTAGAGCTTTACGCAGTTATAGTAGCAATAAGAGTTTCCATAGTATTATTAATAGGCCTCTTTTAAGGGCTTAGAAGAGGGCTTAGTCCTAAGCCTAACCGTTTTTTAACTCTTAATAAAAAGAATAGTATTCTTCTAAAGTGCTATTTATTATCTGTAGTCCTTAAGATAAATAACCCTTTACTTATAAATACTAGGCTACTTAGTAGCTAGGTTTACTATAATTGAAACAAAATTATTTATTCAACCGGTCTTAGTGCTTAGTCTTAGTAAGACTACTAGGACCTAGTATCTTAGGCTTAAACTAAGTTAATTTTAAGAAGGCCTGTAGTAGTAGGGCCTTTACTAGATAGAGAGGTTTTAACATTAGTAGAGGGTTACTTAGCTTCTTAAATTATCGTTTAAAGCTAAAGGTTACATCAATCTCTATAGGTTCTCTAGTAATAAATTAGGCTAGCCCTTATCAAATATAAGAGCCGCGCTTCTATCTACTTTCTTAAAGTCAATTATTAAAGGACCGTGCTTATTATTGATATCCATCTAAACTAGTAGATTAGTCTACTAGTGTAAATAGGTCCTTCATTTTGTCCTTAAGGCCTAAGTAGTAGTACTATCTAAGCACGGTGTTATCCTAACCGGTCTATAGAGAGAGGGTTAGAAACTAAGTATCGTAATCTAAAAGAGGACTATATTACCTAAGAGATATAAGACTCTACTAAGTATTACGCCGCTTATTAACTTAACTAAAAGATTCTTCTAAGGATGTCTTAAAAGATTACTAGGTTGTTGTAGGTAAATCTAATAAGTCCCTGCAAGATAGAAACTATTACTCTATGTTACTATATAGGTAACTTACAGCGCTTACTACCTTACTTATATCACTAGAGTAGCTCTAAGGCTTAGCTTTAAAATAAAGCTTGCACTTATTAATAAACTTCTCTAGCTTATAGGTATCCTAATTATTACTATAAAAGGGACTAGGCTTAGAAGTATTAGGCTCCTTAGTCTATCTTTAAGTATTATCCTATTAGATTTAACTAAATAGATTTATGAGAGATACTTGTTATTGTTAGCCTTATTAAAGATAGCTAAGCTTAATTTATGCTTATTAAAGTTACTAGACTAATCTAGTAATTTAGTTTACTATGATGTAGTCTAAGAGTTATTATTATTATTATAACCCTTAACCTACTAAAGTCAAAAATATATCAAACCTATTATCTATTTTGTCCTATACTTTACTAAAGTATAGAATATAGTAGCTCCCTTAGGGACGGTTAGGTTGTTAGTCCTAAGCATATAGCTATACCCTATTAATAGTATTTAAGACTATAATAGATAACTAGGACGTCTATTAACTATAGATAGATATATAGACTAAGCTGATGTAGCCCTTAGTCTCTTTAACCCTATAGGTTATTTCTTAACCTATAGTTGGTACTAAGGCGGAACCTATAGTAACTACTAAAGGTCTTAGCCTAGTACACTACTTATTATGTTAGCTAGATACTAGTCTTAGTAAGAATCGCGAATCTCTAAGATAGTAGTCCCCTAAGAATAGTCGTCCTCTATTTAAAGGATATATATAGCCCAACTAGCGGTGCTATACTCTAATGTCTATTTAAGAGAGATACTTAGGGTCTAAGCCTAAGTAGAATTTTCTTAGAGAGCTAACCTAGGGTTTAAGCCTAGGAAGGTAGTCTTTTAGACGTGACCTAGTCCTTACTTCCTAAAACTTCTAAGGTAATAGGGGGAGTAAGCTCCTAGATTATTAATATAGCTTCTAGAAATAGTTTTATTTATTATATAAGACGTCCTAGTAATCTCTTGTAGACAAGCCTTCTAATAGCTTAGTTAAACTCTAACGCTATTAGAATCTTAGTAACCTAACCTAAGCCTAGTATTAGAACTTTACTAGAGTAGCTCTCTCTTATACTAGCTAAGAGGAGGAATTAATTTTATAGAGTAGCTATTAAGATATCTCTTTATTAGTTAGCGTCCTAGTTAACTCTAGATTCAATGTGTATATTCTCTACACCAGCTAGAGAGATATATAATACATCCTAAACTAGCTAAGAGATATATCCTTCTATCTTATTCTAAGATAGATTCAATTCCGCTATTTTATCCTAAGATAGTTATATTCTTATTAACTTAAATCAACCTTAGCCTAAGCTTGGCACGGCTTAACTATTTAATTATCCTAGCTCTTCTCCTTTCTATACTCTTTCTAGAGTAGTCTCCTAGTTATCTAATAAGCTAGTAATATATAATATTAGTCTATACTAAGTCTAACTTTAGACTAAGCTTAACCTAATTTATAGAGACTTGGCTCCCTAGTATATACCTCTACGTAGTATATAGTAGAATAGGGATAGTTTAGTCAGACAAGACTAGCCTACCTAAGATATTAGTCCTAGGAGCAAGGTAAGACTAATATATATTAAGCACTAGGTAATATAACCTAATAGACCTATCTAGGTACTACTAGACTATATTAGATAGTGATGGTAGTATATAGAGTACTACCTAGTATAGACGTGTTGAGGACAACTAGAGGGACGCTATAAATAAGTATTATTAGAGGTTAGAGGTAAGAGTAGAGTAGATTAATCCAAGGGAGTATTAGCTAGGCTTACTCTTAGAATAAGTGTTACTAAGAGTACTCTAATAGACTAGAGTAGATAGTCTCTATATAACTAAAGTTACTAGCTAAGGAGAGAAGAAGAAGGGAGTAGGTAAAGAAGAAAGTAAGCCTCTTTTATAGAGAACTTATTAGTAGCGGTAGTGGTAATAGTAATAGTAACAGTAGTGGTACCGGTATTACTATTAATGCTCTACTAGACCTACTAGCGGAAGTACCTCTTCTCTCAGTATTAGTTCCTACTAATACTAAGTTCCTTTCCTAATAGTAGCTACTAATAATAGCGGTAAGACTCTTAGTAGTCTATCGTCCTAGTAGACCGTTTCTACTTCTAGTAATAAACGTCTACTAGTATATTACTTCCTTTTTCTCCTTAGGTCTAGTAGTAATATAAATATTACTACTAGTTAATATCTAGCTAATATAGTAAGAGTAACATTCTATATTATAAAAAGGCTACCTATAGGCCTATATATAGGGTATCTAGCTAATTAGGAGTAGAGATATTAGGAGATAAGATAGAGCTATTAAATAAAGAGAATTTATAGGAAAACTAAGTGGATAAGCTAAAATAAAAGGCTACTAGAAAAATTTTAGGGGTAAGGCTATTCCTAAGTATAAGATTAGAGAATTTAAGGCACTATATAGTATATAACTAGGAAGTCTAAAGCCTAGTTAATAGTCTAAGGACCCTCTAAATTAAATCTGCTAGAAGTGTATACTTTTACCTTACTAAAAACTAAAGAAGCTATAATTCTCCGCTTTTCTTATAGAGTTAACCTATAATATACTCTACTAGTAAGGGAGAAGGCTAAATACGCTAATATACTAACTACTTATAAGTAAAAGGCTAATAAAGTATAGCCGGTAGATAGCTTAAAGTTAGATAGTATAATACCTAGGGGAGAACTACTATAGAAGGAAGCTATAATTACAGATGCTATATTAAAAGGACTAGATTAACCTTAAGGGCTGTACAATTAGTGGCTAATTCTAAAGTTCTCTAATATCTAGAGAGATAATAGGCTTACCTAGGAACGAATTAATAGCTTACTACTAAGAGAGATACTACTACTATAGGAGAAAGAGGTATTACTAGAACTGCTCTTTAATTAGAAAGCAGCGCTTACTTAGGAATTCTTAGAAATAAGGCAGGTTAAGAAGTGTATTATACCGCTATAATAGATTAGAACGATTAAGTATATCGCTTAGTAAGTACCTAGATTTCCTATTCCTAGGGCTCTATAGAGAGAAGTTATTAAGATACTAAAAAAAAGGCTTTATAATAGTACTCTAAAAGAATGCTATACGCCTTATAGAAATCTATAGTTCTTAGTTAAGAAGAAAAATAGAAAATTCCAACTAATTAATACAATAATAAGTATAAATAAAGTAACTGTCCGCGATGCTAATTTACTACTAGTAGTAGACGAGTTTTCTAAAGAGTTTGCTAGACTCTAAGTAGTATCCCTTATTAACTTCTTTTCTAGGTCCGATTAGATTCCTGTAGATACTAAGTGCTATAACTTTACAGGGTTTATAACGCTACTTAGTCTTCTCTAATAAACTATAATATTAATAGATACTATAAATTCTATTACCTAGTTTATTTATATCGTAACTAAGATTCTTTAAGACTATATTCCTACTTACTATAGACCTTTTCTTAATAATATTAGTGTAAAGAGGCCTTAGGAACGCTATAATAATAAAGAAATTAAACCTAGAATCTAGCGTTTTATGCTAGAATATATCTAATAGCTTAATAAAGTTCTTATTAATCTAGAGAGAACTAGCTACACAATTTCTAGAGAGAAATCCCAATTCTATATAGTAGGGTTAAAAATTGTTAGCTTTGTCTATAACTTAGTAGGGTAGTACCCTAATAGTTCAAAGATTATTAAGATATTAAAATAGGCGCCTTATTACGACGTGACTAGTATTAGAGGTTTTATTAGAATTTATATTTATTATTGCATCTAGATTAAAGATTTTACTATTATTGCCAAACTAATCTTTTATCTCTTTTAGAGTAACGTGCTATTTAAATAGAATAAGGAATAGATAGATGTAATAGATTAGCTAAAGTTATATCTAACAACCGCGCTAGCTCTTCTTTCTCTAGACTACTATAAGGGTACTAAAGAGATTATTCTTACTATTAACGCTAGCTTAAAAGGCTAGGGTGCTATACTTATATAGCTAGTCTTATATAATAGGAAGTAGAAAAGATATCTAATTAGATATAAAAGTGGTATCTAGTTAGATATAGAATAAAGGTATAATACTAGAAAGAGAGAGTGTAGAGAGCTTCTAAAGGCCTTAAAGAAAGTCCGGTTCTAGCTTTATAGTGTCCACTTTATTATTAAGCTAGATATAAATACATCAGTTATATAGCTAAACTAAGTAGTAATAGATCTTCTAAAAGCACTTATTACTTAATAGCTTACTTAGATGTAACTATTTAACTTTAAAGTCCGTTATATTCTAGGTAAGAAGTATATAGTAGTAGATAGCCTCTCTAAAAGACTATATACTATATCTAATAATATTAATAAGCAGTATAAGGAAGATATTAATGATTTTATTACCGCTAAATTAAATTGATTTTAGTATTTTCCTACTAGAGTATTAGTAAGGAGAAATAAACGAAGACAAAACGTAGAAGAAAATATACTAGTAGGGTTTTATATAGACAACTTATATAAAATTAGCTACTAGCTAGTATTATTAAGAGACTCTCTTAGAATAGAGAGGTTAGAATTAAAAGTATTTAAGATATAAGTAAGTAAGTTTATTATTTAGGGAGGAGAGCTATAGAAGAGATTAAATAAGGGAATACTATTTTATAAGGTTATTAATAACTCTAGAGGAGTGGAAAAAGATTTTATACAACTTATATAATAAAAGCGGCTACCAGGGAAGAGAAGGTACTTATAGCAAGGTTACTAACCGCTACTAGTAGCTAGGCCTAAATCGCGTTATAAAAATATTTATAACCACCTATAATATATATTAGAGGAGAGTACTAGAAAGAGAAGAAGAAGCACTTCACCTAATATATAATGTACTTATATAGAAAAAGGTTAGGTTAGATATGGTTTATATACTAGTATCATAGAGTTATAAATAGGCCTTACTATAGGTTAGGTTAGACTAGGTTTAATATAGTAAGACCTACCTATAAGGCAGGTTAGATCCTAAAATAGAGTAGGTAGGTAATATCTAAGAACTAGTAGGGTAACCTAGTAGGTACCTAGTAGGGAGGGCTAGAACTAAGCCCGCTACTACCAGAATTACTACTAGAATTCCTGATTTTATAATATAAATTATTCAATAGTTAGAACTAGAAGCTAGAAAGAATTATATCTTAAGCTATATAAAAGGTTACTATAGACTTCTACTATAGCTATAATAGAAGATAATAAAGAGGACTAGGAGCTAGGGGTAGAGCCGTAAAACCACTAGGAGAAACTTAAATATTCGTTATTTTTTAACTAATCTTTTAGACTAGTAATAAGAATAATTAAGATAATAATAAATAACTTATATAATAATAAAGAGCTACGCTCTATTACTAGGTATAACTTATCAGCGTATAGCGTTTATATTACTAGCGCTTAGAAGTAGTTAGTACTATATTAAGTTAGTACGAAGAAAATGAATTTCTACTAAATCCAGAGCAGTGGCACGGCGGCTAACGCAGCTAATAGCATTCGAGCCTTTGCAATTTAGATAACTAGTAATTACGATAGCTAATAGGAATACCTAGGTTATCTACCTATAATAAAGGCCTTTTACTTAGTGTAGCTACTACCTATATTATAGTGAAGCCTTAGGTGGTGCTTATAATAGAATTGAATTAAACGGCTAATAGGATATGCTACTCTTAGAGAAATAATATACTACTAGAACTACTACTAGAAAATGGTAGGTTCTTGACTTTATTCTATCTAAATAGTGTAGCTACTAAAAGTATTACTAAAAAAGAAGAGGTTCTTTAATATAGTTCTTACTAAAAGGCGTAGCTATTAGACTTTATTGCAGCTTTAAATAGCCCTCTATAGCTGATCTAGTTTTAGTTTATATATAAAGGTATAGGAAGGCAAGAAAAAAGGTAGCTTTAACGGCTCAATAGACGGTAAAAGTTTCAAATTAGTATAAATATCTCAGTTATTTTATAACTATACTTTAGACTAGTAATAAGAATAAATAAGATAATAATAGATAGTTCATACGGTGATAAAAAGCTATAATCTATCACTAGATATAACTTGTTATTATATAAGAGTTGCACCACTAGCGCTTAAATTAGTTAGTACTATATTTAATCAGTATAAGAAAATAAATTCGTATACTAAATTCGGAACAGCGGCCCAGTAGCTAACATAGCTAACACTATTTGACCCTTTACAATTATTTAATTAAGATAACCTTTATATATAATACTTAATAAGAATACCTAGATATTTTCTCTTTATAAGCCACTTTTGCTAAGTATAGCAGCCACTTATATTATAGTAAAGTCTTAGTAAGCAGCGTGCCCCTCTAATCTATAAAACCTATATCGCTTTTACCTATTAGAATACTAGCAGAAACTGCATCCTTATAGTATCCTAGCACTTTAGAAATACCTAGTAAGAGAGGACGTCTAGTTAGCTAGGGAAAGAAGTAGAAGCTAGAGGCAGAACTCTCTATAAATCTATATATAATATATAACTAATAAGCCTAGGAGCTTAAAGATGATTTAGAGAAGTATATTATAAATGCAAAAAAGACGAACTATGAAAATATACGTTATTATATCAAGCTACTTAAAAAGACGGACCTTTATAAAAAGTCTAATAGCGCTAATTAATACTAACTAGAAGAGGGTATTAGAGCTAAAAGAATAGCGAAAAGGTACACCCTCTATTCTAATAGTCTTTTTAGTAGTCTAATTATTACTAGAAAAGCTAAAGAGATTTATATGATAGTAGTTACTAAGGAGCTTAGACTTTTATCCGACAACAATAGTAGAGAGTCTAATTATAAGTCTATTAATAACTTTAATAAAGAGCTATATAGAGAAGATAATGTATAAAATAGGGAGAATTTTGTTTTAATGGATGATACTACTATTATTTAGTATAGCTAGACTATTTAGGCTAAGGCGCACTAAGAGCTGGAACTTATCTACTAGTTATCTATTATCTAATACTAGAAGGATGTATTTTGCTCGCTAGAAAGAAAGATAAGGCTTGCGAGTACTATAAGAACCCTTTCTAAGTTTATAATATATATAAACTAAAAGACTATAATATAATTAGGAGGTGTCGTTAGGGTAGGAAGGCAAGCTACACGTATCGGGTTAAACCTACTATCTCCTATTATTATTACACTTCTATATAAGAGCTATAAGGTATTTCTCCTTCTATAGTAGAGGAATACTATTAAAAATATAGGAGAAGTTCTTTTATAAGCTTAGATAGATACACTATATCTTAGCCTTAGTACTTAAGGTGTTTAGTTTCTTGGCTAGTATACCTAGTACCCCTATCTCCGCCTCTATAGCGGTATATAACGCTATATATATACTATAGTCTATATGCAGACCCGTCTTTATCTACTTAATAGACTAGTTTTTAACCTTTATATCTTAGTATAGCTCTATCCGCCGCAAAGTAGTTAATATATTAACTAACTCTTAAGAGGAGCTAGGGGAAGAGAAGGTAAGTAGGCGTTATAGATCTCTAATAGATAAGGTGGCTTTCTAGTTCTAGCGGTTAAATTTAGTAATAGTTCTCCTACTATTTACGCTCTTATATTATATATTAGCGGTATTATTATAGGCGCCATCAGTTTGCGGATTGGATTAACTAGCTAGGTACCACCAAATCACGTGCACCTAGTCTAGGTAGTCCTAGGCTGATAATAATATATTATCTTTCTATAAATAAGGAGTGCGTATACCCTATTTAGCTTTATATAGAGTATAGTTACTGGCAACTAAGCGCTATAGCTACACTTATTAGTCTAGCAATCTAATAAGGGGCGTTTAGCCAGTCTATTTGTAGTGCGGCGGTTTATAGCCTTTTACTACTTTCCTCTAATAATATATCTATATAAATTTCTAATATAATTTATACCACCTAATAGAGCCTAGGCAACCCGATATATCCTAATATTCTATTATAATCTAGACGTCTTAGGCAGGCCTGGGATAATAGCTATATTCTATTAGTATTATTAGTAGTTGTGTTTAACGTTAATATAGATAATACTATTGCCTAATCATGATAATTCTACCTTAGTCTAGCTATTAATAGCTATCTCTATATTAAGATGACTACTAGTTATATATATATATTACGCAATGTACTATTGTCTATAGTTAACGCCCCTATAATATAATTAAGGTATAATTGCGTAATTTAATATAAGATAAGTAATATTTGCTAGTGAATATACCTATAATTAATAACCGCACAAGCTACTAGTATATTATATTACTGTTATATAATGCTATCCTTAATTAGATGCTAGACTTTTTAGCTAACACCTTATTCTAATACTCCGTTGCCGCTACCTCCTCTTACTCTCTAAATATCCCCCTCTTCCTTATTCTCTTCTTACTTCTTAAGTAACCTCTTAGCCTCTCTCTTATTATCTAGTTCCTTTTTCCTCTTTACTACTTCCTCTTTAGAGATATCTACTTTAAAGAGTTCTTATAGTACTTAGCACTTAATAATTATTTCTTTAACGCTAATTCTACTATAGAATAAGCAATATAAGTAAGTGTAGAGGTTCTGTTGTGTTTTCTTATACTAGTTATACCTAGTAACCGCTTATACCTCTATACTTGTTAGCTAATCTAGCTCTAGTAGTAATATATAAAATACCTACGCTAGTGAGAGACCGCGGCCGAAAATTCTATAAGTGCCGATAAGTATAATAGGGTCCAATGGCTTCTCTTCTTTACTCTAAATATTAACTAATACTTATCTCTAAGTGGAACTATAGCTAGAATATAAAAGTATAGCTGGAAAATAGAGGACCTCTGTCATAATCTATATATATATTAGTAATATAATATCTATTATTATACGGCCTAACCGCCTAGTTACTAAGGTATAGGGTTACTAGGATAACTTATAATGTAGGTAACAAATGTAATAATAGGTTTGGCAGTAAATGACACCAACTTTTCCGCTCTGTTTAGGTAATTTTATAATCTCTTTATCTTATTAAGGAGCTCTTCTATCTTCTTTACCTTTAGGCTTATCTTACATAGTATATAGTAATATTTATAGAAAGAAGATTGCTTTTAGTTTGTCTAGCTATATCTTAAAATCTTCCACTATCAATCTCAAGATATTACCCTTATCTAGTATTATCTTTAAGTATAGGAAGTATAAAAATATCTTCCCCTTAACCACCTTAATAAAGAAAGTCTTCTTAGCCTTATCTAGGTCTAATAGCTTTATCTACCTACCTTCTATCTTAGTAACCTTAGTATTTAATAGCTTACTTTGGTAGCTAGCTGCTAGCCTTTTTGTAATTCTACTTATTTCCTTATTAATAATCTTAACTTAGTTATCGTCTAGCGAATATTTAACGTCCCTATAGCGGTGTAGCTAGATAGGGACTACTAGTCTATCACCCTAGCGAGAGGTTAGGCCTCTCCTAATTATATACGCTTACTATATAATATTAATCTTAGCTATTATTGCCTTAATCTCCTATAGTATAGGCTCCTTATTATCTAGATTTTTTTTTTATTAAAAGGAGGGCCTAAAGCGCGAATATTATTAGCTAACAGTGGTTCTATCTACTTTTAGATCTTCTTTTTGAAAGGCGGATTCTTATCTCTAATAAACGTACTATCCCTCCTAGTAGTTACTTCCCCCTATCTAGCCTATAACTATATTACCTCTATAAGATTTGCTAGGTCCCTAGGTGATAAGTCCTATAGAGTGCCGGATAAGAACTAGCAATATATAAAGCCGGATATATCTCTTAGATAAAGCCATTAAAGGCTAGTTCTTATCTTAATTAAGTAATACTTATAGTAAATCGCCCAACCCTAATAGATATATAGGCATATCCGCTCACCCCTTTAATACCTATTAGAAACGTGCTTAGATATAGTCTCCTCATTCTTATTAGGTTCTATAGTATTAATAACTTTACTAATATATCTTTTAAATAAGGCGGGAGAAGTTAGGACTATGAATCGACTTATATAGTAGTTGGGGGACTTAAAGGGTAGCTTTAAAATATCTCTAGGAGTGAAGATTAAGATATTATATTCTTTCTATCTATTTATCTAGAACTCTACTAGGGTAGGAGACTTATAGACCTAAAAGAGGTGTATCTTAAGCTTAGGATGTTTAATATCGATGTGATTTTTCTACTCTTTAGTCTAATTTTTTAGGATTAGTACTTCTACTATTAATAGGTATAGGCTATACTTAGGTCTTAGCCGCAATGCTATACTACTATATATATAAGGGTATAGGAATAGGTATTAATTACTAGAGGGGTATACGGTAGACTTTGACCCCTTAGGGTTATAGGTCTGCAGGTTAGCCTTTACTCTCTCTTCCTTAACCTTATACTATATAATATTTATCTAGTATAAGATATTAAGGTACGCCAAAGTTATAATAGTCTTACCTAGGCCTATAATATCTATATTAATACTACCGCTGTACTTTCTCTTATTCTTTAAGCGGAAATATATCTCTAGAAGCTAGTATAGAAAGATTAGTTATAGAAGGTCTAGAATATAATATGTTTATAGTGGGTTGAGATTATCTAGTTTTAGATAACAAAAGAATCGACAATATTCCAACTAATTGGTCTTACTATTTTAGTCTATCGTTCTTTTAACTATGCCCTTAATCCTAGCGCTAGTTAGTTATAAACTCGTCTATTAGATATAGACTTACTTTTAGGATGCAGTTAGTAGATATACATCCTAGTTGTTGTCACTAGTAAACCTGTTACTATTATAACTTAGCCTAGCGGTAATAACGGAGTCCTTGCCTAGATTAATATTATAATCTTCTTACTATTTACGCGTGGCTTTCTATTTATTAGTAATCTCTATAGCAGCCGGCTATATAAGAGTATCTAAATCTCCTCTAGGTCTAATAAGGTCTATATTATCTGTAGTACCCGCTATACCTGGGTCTACTATAGCGATATCTTTATTTAAGAGAGATATTAGACTTAGTAGAAGTGTCTTCTACTTGCGGCTCTTATTAACTAGCGCCTAGTCTATATCTAAATCACCTATTTTATCGTCTAATTTTATCTGACTCTTTCTCTAGATTTAAATATATATCTACTAGCTTTAAGGGAGGCGGTATAGTAATAAGTAGTACTATGTCTATAAAAGTATATTTATTAGTGTATAGTAATATAGCTTTAAAGGGTGTTACTAGTTTACTATCTTCTACTAACACTCTTATATAAAGTACTAGACTTAGTGTCTTCTAATCTATACTTATTACTTTCTATATAAAGATTAGCATATTATATAGGAGCCTGGGCATGCCTAACCGTACCTGGTGTGACTAGCTCTATCTTCTTCTTGTCTAGCTAAAGTAATATATACCTATTATTCTACTAGTATAAGTGCGTAAGTCCTAAGTATAAGTTATACGTATTAGTTATAAAAGTCCATCCTAATATCTCATGATAGTAGGACACCTTATAGTCCTCGTTACTAATCTTTATTATTAGGTGCACTAGCTCTTCCTATAATATATCTTTAAATATTAGGTTTTTCTCTTCTTTATATATACTATCTAGTACCTTTTAGTAGATATTACTCGTAAAGGTGTACGGCCTAGACTACCGTCTTTAATTGTATATATAATAGAAGAACCAAATATCTCCTTCTTAAAACTAGGGGGTACTTTTAATAATAGGCTAGTAGGTATAAGATATAAACTAGGTATAAGGTATAAACTAAGATATATTTGCTAGTAAAGGACTAGATAGGTATGGTGAAGGGGACGCTTCAGATTTCTCCTGCTTTAATTTATCCTTCTTCCTATATTTCCTATCCTTACTTCTTAACTCATTCTTCTAAACCTTGAAAACTATAATATATAGCACTTAATAATATTTTAGAGGGGGATATATATTCTATCCTTCTAGAAACTAGACTATATTAAGGATTAGCTTAAAGACATCCTATATTCTTGAAGCTACTAATAGCACCTATACTTAGTAGGTCCACGTCTTTAAAGGCATCTGCTAGGCTCTATTTAACCTAGTATAACTCTCTACTATAGGCACTGAATACTTCTTTTACTAAGGTCTTACTTAGTAACTTCTATAACTTATTTTAATTATCTTTTACTATCTTAGGTGGGTCCTTAGTATAGAACTCATTAGAAGGTCGCGGTAGCCTTTGCTATCTTAATTCGTAGTCTCTATATATTATTATAATAGGTAAGGTCTAAAGGAGCTAGTTATATACGCGGTAAATATAGTTTCTACTTACTATAAGGTGACGAGAGTCCTAGTATTTATTTAAGTGCTTATAAGGTAGAAAAGTGATAAAGGATATTTATTAAACCTTAGGTACAGCGTAAGCCTAGCAGCTAGGCTTATATATAATATTAATTATAAGTAAGATTGGCGTGTATAAGCTACTAAGCAAATATACTAATTTCTTAAACTAACTAAGTAATATAAGGCCGTTAGGTAGTTAAGGATAGAAAGATAAAGAGATAAACGAAAGCGATAAAGTAAGATAGAGTAAGTAACAGAGATAGCAACGTATTATAAGTGTGTAAGCAATAGATATACTAAGTACTAGCACGTTAAAAGGAGGTAATTTAATTATTTATATAATATAAGGCTAGATAATAATAGGTAGAGGTAAAAGTGTAGGCTAGGACTAGTCAGGGTTGGACTAATTAGCTAGGGCGGTGAATATATTAATAGGGTGAATTAAACTAATAGGAGGCGCGGTAATAGATAATAGATAAATCTAAGGCTATTAGACACCTACTAGTAAGTAGTATAATAGACAATTAGGAGTATAGGAAAGCTACGCTTATATAGCGTAAAGAAATAAAATAATAAATGGCGTATAGATATAGAATAATAGTAGATATAGAGTGTATATATATAGTAGGTAATTAGGAGATTAAATAGACAAGTAAGCAGTAGGCTAATTACGTCAGCTCTAGATAAGCCTAGCTGCTAACTAGAGTGAGGCACGGCTAGGTGATCTAGGGACAGTGATAATCACTTATTAGATATACTAGGCTCAGTCAGATAAAGCAGTTTATAAGTTGACCGCCTTAGTAATATTATAAGGTAAGACTCCAATAAGATAGATGATTAGTATCTATATAAGTATAAGACGTATTATCTAATAACTTATTATATAATTAAACCGGTAGAAGGCGCTTTATTTACAGCGCCACCTTTTATATCTTATATACTAAGTTAACTAGATAAGAAAGAGGACAAAGTGCGTTGTTTTCTTGCATTATATTATTGTCTTTAAATAGTAATTCCGTTTTAGTATCTATTAAGGCTATACTATTCCTATATATAGAAACTAAAGTTCTATAAGTTAGGAGTAGTATAGAGCTATAAGAAATACTAGTACAGATAATATAAGATCTAGTATTTCTTTATAGTTAAACTATTATATATTTCAGGACATAAAATAACATAGCGTCTACCCAACGTCTAAGTCTAATAGTTTTCTATTACGTCTTAAAAGGTGGTATAGCACTCTAAAAGGTGCGGCCTTTAAACGCAAGATCTACTTTTAAGGTTCTATTTAGCACGGTTAATATTAGGCTTACCTCGGGCTTTTTAACTATAGTTGATATTTTAATAGCATAGAATTAGCGACTTAGTATTAATCTCTATCAATATACTTCTTAGGAACTTAACACCTATTATTACTATTATATAGTTCAGATATGGTCGCAACTTGCCTCTTTTATACTCTACTTATAATAAGTAAACATTTCTACTAGCTAACTATGCCTAACCTAGCCGGGTGTCTATAACCACCTAATATCTACTACACGCACGTCTAATATTACGGACAGACACCGACAAATCAGCAACTATACTTGCTTAGGCTAGTAATAATTATTGGCTAGTGTGTATACTGCCCGCAGGTTTTTAAGAACTATAATTAGCTCAACTACTATAGTAATAAATGCCGGAATAGAGATATACTTATACGTTGAAAGGTGGTTATTATTTAAACCGACGACTATACTAAGATAATACGCAAATTATAGTAAGATAAGATAGTCCTATTTATAGATAATATATAGAAGGATGTTATTAAGGATAGTAAGTCCTATAAATGGTCCATGGTAGAAGAAATAGAGAGTATAGCTAGTAATTAAGGCATTCCCGACGTACTAAACGCGCTAGGGATTCTATTAGCGTTATCTTAGAGGGATATTATAATTAAGACCTTCTAAGAAGTTATCGGGCGCCTAGCTAGAGGGCCTATCCAAGGCCCGGCTAGATTAGAGGGAAATAAACTAGGGATGACGCTGGAGGTGGATAAATATTACCCCTTTACTAACGTAATTAACTATATAATGTTACTCTAGTTTTTTAAGTCTAAGTATAGTAAAGAGGTAGTAGATCGGTTCTTTAGAGATAAGCGTTTAGCGCTAATATATAAGCAACTTAGCTTTAGAAATACGAAATAGTAGAGGTTATTACTAGAGGTAGTGCTATATAGCATCTATAAGGATAGGTGGACTAAGGATACTATTATTATAGAATCAAAGATAGAAGGCGTTAAGCCGCGGCCTTACTTATTCTACTACTAGGATATCTCTGCTGTTATATGCTTCCTAATTAGCTACCGTCTATTTATAGCTTATAGTAAATACACGCTAATTAGATAATATAATACTAATAAGTAGCGTATATATAACGAGATATATACTAGTAACTAGTAGTAGGAGACCTAGGAGAAACTGCCGACTAACGCTACGGTAATTCTGCTAATCTATAGGACCGATAAAATAGTGCTTATATAATACTATAGAGATTTAAGCGTATAGCCTATATATATTACTATCTATAATCTTGACAGGCAGCTTAGATGGTCCTAGACGTTACCTAGTATAATTCTACTAGGCCTTCTACCTGTCACTAGCGAGAATATTAAGAATATTTAATAAGCTTATATACTATTACGTAATAAAGAAGATTCTTAAGCGTAAATTTTAAGTGAGTCGAGTTATAGTATCTACTAACTAGGCTATAGCGGTTAAATAACTAGTAAAAGAGGGTATTGAGATGTACTACGCTGATAGGGCTATCTACTGCTGCTATCCTATTATCGTCAGGTTTATAATAGACTATAAAGAATAGACAGTGGCAATCGGCGTTAAAATTAACTAATACTACACTATATACTATATACTGCTAGATAAACGAGAGAACCTATAAGTAAAGTATAAACTATATATACACAAAAGTATAAGGGTATAGATTAGAAAATAGTATTTAAAACTAATACTAAAGGAGTACCTAGAATAGGTGCATAATATACTAAACTTTGCCTGGCAGCATCACCTCGTCAATATATACTAGGCTATAATAGTAGATATACTATATCAGCTACTAAAAGGACTTATAATATACTTAAAGAATTAGATAATCTTACTACTTAGAGGGACGTTACTAGTTAGTAGGAAGAGAAAGTTTAATAAGTATACGCTAAAGGAAGCGCTAGTGTCTATATAATTGGATCAACAGTTTATATAGGTACTAAGATATACTAGCCTTAAGATATTTCAGAGAGGTCTTAGCTCTATTAAATAGTGGATAGGAAATGAGTAAAAAGCCATTATACACCAATTTATCCTAGTAGTAGCTCCCTTACTAGCTAAAGCATCACCTAGTGCTATCCTATTTACCTATATAGTTATAGATTTTATAATAATAGTATAGTATAAGACGTATAATAAAGAAACGCTACGCTACTTTGACTACGTATTATACCGCGTTAACCACTTAAAGGGGGTGTTCCACTATATATAAGAGACTAAAGATAATAGTAAGGGCTATTTTAACTTCTAAGTTCTACGTATTATCTCACTATATTAACTTTATCTATAAATACGGCAGTGTAGATACATTTAATAGCTCTATATTAGAGGCTATATATAAGTTTCTAGTGAAGAACTTCTTCTAGTATACTAATATAAGAGAGGACTTCCTTAAGCAGATTCTTGCTTATAATATTTAATAAATTAGGATTTGTGCTATATAAGGCTTCCTTACTAGCTTATATATATAGAAAAAGATATAAGCGGACGAGGATATAACTATATAGGTTACGACTCTAAGTATAAAATATATCGACTTGTTAATACGCTTAGACTAGTCCCTGTCTCCTATAAAGGTTATAAAGATAAAGTATATAAGGCTCGATATAAGGTTCTAGAGACCTATCGCCTAAGTAGCTAAAGAGATAATAGCGACAATCCTAGACTTAAGGAATATTATTACTATATTTATATAGAAAGAGCGCCTTAAGTTTAAGAGAGGGAGGAGTAGTAATAAGGACGTCAACTAGAGGGAAAAGGACTCTTTATAGGCAGATCTATACTTTATAGCCCTCTATCTATCTATAACTTACTAGAAACGTGATAGTAAGGACTCCTTAGACCTAGATAGACTAATAAAGGAGTTTATATATTACTTACCTAACTTCTAGGGCTTAGGTAAAGCTAAGGAGGACTTTATATAGGTCTAGGAGCACCTAGGTGACAGTTCCAATTGGGGAGGTACTACTAGAGCTCTTAGTAGTAGATTACTAGGGCAACTAAAGTTAATTATAACTATCTAGGATTATAGGACATTATATAAAAGAGGACTCTCCTATATTATATTACGGTGTACTTATTAAGTTGTTTTAGCTTTAGAATGGCGGACGCCCTAATAAGCACTACGGAATAGTAGTAATTAAATATTAGGGCGAGTAGAAGGTGGAAAGGGCACGGAAATTACGTTCCCGGCGGCTATACCCTATACTAACAATATTATAGAGTGTATATATAATACTAGAGACTAACTAGCAAGGCAAAGCCTTCTATATTAATAACTACTATAACTAGGACACTTATAATACCGTGTACAATCTGGATTTTCTTACTAAGGGTGTACGGTTGGCGGAGAAATATATAATAGATTGAACTCCTAGATATACCTAAATCTAATAGGATAAGCTAGATATACCCTAGATAACCTAGGGAGAGGTAGACAGTAAAGACGGGGCCGGCTAAATCTATAGTTTCCGAGGGGGTATAGGATAGCTAGATATTTATACTACTATAACCTGATTTCTAGACGGAGCAACCGCTAGAGTTATAGACCTTACTTAGGACACTATAGGAACCTATAGCAACCTATACCAATTGCCGGTAAACCTCTACTAGATTTAGTATAATATAGAATAAACAGCTGACGTATTATAGTAAGACCTATAGTATAAATACAATGCTAAATTATTAATATATAGATAATAACTTAGCGGTATAGAGATATATTTAGCACTACGCCCTAAACTACAGCGCTAATTATCACTACTAGCTAAGTATTTACTATATAGCCGATCGTTTTTCTATCGTCCATGTAGCACTAGCCCCGCTCTAGTTCCTACTTAGTGCCGTCTTAAAGAATATAGATTAGGGTCTAATAAGTATTTTATACGCTATATAAAGTCTAGTTTAAAGCTAGGCTGCGAGCTAGTTTTATACCGCCTAGCGCCGAATATAGATAGGGGCTTAGGTCAACACCTACTATAAGTATATACCTACCTCTATCTATATTAGTAAGAAAAAACTAGTATTAATATATCCTTAATCTATAGAACGTCTAGGGCCAATTAAGGTAATAATAGGCCAATTTTAGGTATAGGAATATACTATAGGTTTCTATAGCATAAAAGCGGCGTTTATTTCTTCTTTATAAGTATTAGTACTAGAGGCGGGTATTATAGTTCCAAAGTAAAGGACGAGTACTATACTTTAGCCGTTGTTACTACGCCTAGTTTAACCATAGATTAGAGCTCTATAATAGTTAAGCTTAGGGCAGTATCCATCGAATTCCAAAATCTCAACTTATACTATATTAATCTAGTTATAAGGGGCTAGTAATAATTAGTTGCTGAGCTAATAATAGATAACCACTAGTAGATGCCCGTAATAGGGAATGCTAATACTACGTTCCCCGCCATTTTATAGATACTATTAAGAGTAATAACGATGTCTATTATTATATTCCTGGTAATACTTATCTACTAATCTACCTATTAGTCAGTTGCTAAATACGCTACTCGTTGTTTATCTACTAGAATAATATTTGTCCGCTAGTACGATCTCTATAAAAGCTCTAAGTCTATAGCTATAAGTACTATAAAGGGCACTAGATTTTCATAGCCGTTTGCTTACACCTTCTCCTATTTTAACTATATATCTATATTAGGGGGGCCGTTAGTAGGCATGCTAACAACTACTAATAGATACGCTAAGGACTGCTAATAGGTCTAACGACTGCTAATAAGTATAATAGTCTACTAATAGTAAAGTAGAGGGAGCGGCGGAACGCCGAGGCAATCCAGCCGTATCTGGTGGATTTACTAAATACATTTATACTCTAACGGCTACTATAAGTAGAGAGCCTAGCAGGCCTAGAAGATAGACCCGGTTTTAGGATACTCCTAGATACTAGAGATTTCTAAGTAGGAGAAGTATATAGCCTATTAGGAAACCTTTAAAGCTAAGGTTGCGGTAAAGAAGCTAACTACGCTAGAATATATCTAAAACCCCTATAAGAGAGGAATCAAAGAGAAGCACGCAGCCTATTAGAAAACCTTTTAAAGCTAAAGTTGTAGTAAAGAAGCTAACCACGCTAGGATATATCTAAAAACTCTATAGATAGAAGAATTAGTTTATAGAGAAGCTTGGCTATTATAATTTCTAAGGGAAACTCGAATAATACAGTGTATACCTAGTTAGGTTCTAGCTCTATAAACTTAACGACGTAGAGGTCTATATATAGTACCTCTAATATAGGGATAAGAATTTCCTTATTACTATTATACGCTTAGTAGGAAAGTATATATAGGTCTAAATAAGCCTAGACATCCCTAGATATAGCAATATAATCTAGCAGCCTAGGCTTAAGTATATCTATACTATTTAGACTTATAAAGCGGCAATACTAGACCTATTAACCCCAATTTAGGACGTCATGTAGTGGATGTATCTTTATAACCCTAGTAGTATAGAAATTAATAAAGATATAAAGGAGTGGATGAAGTAAATTGGTACTACCTAGCAGGTATAGTACTAAAGATCTAGATTTTATGTCCTTTATTTATAAAAGGGCAAGGTAATAACAACCTACTCCTTAAAAAAAAGGTAATAACGACCTTTTCTAATAGTTACTAGAGCGTAATATAGAGAAGAAGTCCTGTTTCAAGCCTATGCCACTATCTAATAGCATTGATTGATACTAAGTGATGCTCTCCCTATTTATCCTAGTAGTAGTAAAGTATTTAGCGTACTAATAGAGAGAGACTATTAATAAATAGCTACGTATTATCACTATTTATATAGATATAACTGGAAAAATATAGATTATTACTACTTAGTAATAGTAAAGGTGCACTTATTATTATATTAGGCGCTTTACTAATAGAGAACGACGGAATTTTAATCAAAGCTCCGCTAGTTACCTAGATACCTCTACCTCTATATATAGCTATAGTAGTAATAATAGCTTTATAGAGTTTAAAAGTCCTAGCTTAATCTCTAAAAATACTCTAATAGGAGGATTATATAGACATCTAAAGCAACGACCTACTACCGTTAATATATGTCCTGGCTTCCTTACCTAGTACCTTATAGTAGTACTATAAGCGTACTTTCTATTATTAAGAGTTATCCTAATAGAAAGTTTACCTCTTATAAGTAGTTAGATAAGACTATATAGCTAGAAGATTAGAACCTAGGACAACG
Organism: Lichenothelia convexa; assembly: GCA_021030975.1. Lineage (NCBI taxonomy): Eukaryota > Fungi > Ascomycota > Dothideomycetes > Lichenotheliales > Lichenotheliaceae > Lichenothelia > Lichenothelia convexa. Next base: position 26,407 of record JAGFMK010000369.1, read on the forward strand.
ACTTTAAAGGCCACGTCACTAATAGCTTACTATAAGTCGTCAGCGATGAGCTTATCTAACTACCAACACTCGACACCTAGATATAAAAAGGTGGGTTTAATATAAGAGGCGTGTGGGATATACTAGGTTTGGCTAGATAACTCGGGTTAATATTGTGTATAGTTATAAAAGTTTAGCACTATATAATACTGTATAGTACTATAAGGCCCGAGTCTTATATTAGTATCTATTATATTATTATAAGACCTTTCTATTATAAGATTTAGAAACGTCTTGTAGGCATTCTTACCTAATAACTAGCCTACTACCTAAAGAAGGATATAACTAAATAACTAAGATAAAGAGATCAGCGACTCCGCTATATATAGATAATTGCCCTTATACAGTTATATACGAAATCCTTATCTCCTATATCTAATGTCTCCTTTATAGATACTATATATCTATTTAAATAGTCCTATAAGAACTTCTCTACTAGCCTTTAATATTAAAAGTCCTAACTATCTAGATATATCTATCTAGCTAACCTTTTCTATAAGAAGTCTTCCTTATACTAGTATAAGAATTAAGAGCTAATATTATAGTACGAGTTACCGCCGCCTATAAAGTAGGACTTGCTAGCGCGGTAGATATTATAATTTTAGCTAAAGATATTATTTAGATAGGATTTAAGGCGGTTAATAAAGGCTGCCTAAGTCTCCGTAAGACCGAAACAGATATAACTACAGCCACCTAGATCATTATCTTCCTATTTATCACCGTCTTCTATAAAGTTAGAGGTATACTAATTAGTATTCCGTTGCCTCTCTAGGGCTTTATAGTAAATAGTATTAATATAGTTAAATTCATAGATTAAATCAAAGATAATTACTTTGCCTAGTTGTAAATACTACTACTAAGCTCTTAGTATATCGTCCACTATATATAGATCTACTATTTCTAAGGTCTAATAAGCAAAGATCTGATCTATACTAGAGCTAGGTGTATTATAGTCGTACACAAACTAGGTAAGTCTATACTATCTAGTGTAAGAAATATTAAGAGCTTTAAAAATGATAGGTTAATTAGAAGGCTAAGATATTTAAGGTAGGATAGTGGCAGCCTTATAATATATGCCTATACTAATATTAATCCTAGTAATAGGCATAGGAGAATTAGGTCCGACAAAATTAACAAGCTATTATGTCGACTTGCCCACTCTAGAACCTATATTTAATATATATAGTCCCTAGATTATACTTGTTATAGGGGTTATAAGCGCCTAATTAATTATATAATAGAGGGTCCAGTTGTCCTAGAGGTGGTAGTTATTATAGTTATATACAAGGGCTTCTCCGTTATAGTATCTAGTAACCTAATATAGTAGGAAGTATCTTTATAGAAAGGTGAAGGGGCCTAGCCTATATAGAAAACAGACAAGATCGTATAATATAATGAACTAATTATAGATCTTAAGGACTTGTATAGGATTAGGCTACTATATACTAGTATAAGTGAACTAAAAGTGTTTTCGACAGAGTTATAAAACTTATATATTAATAGATCGGTAATAATACTATAGTTACTAGTGAAGTTACTTTAGAGAGCAAATTACTTATACACGATAATTTGAGATTATTATCTAAGCCTAAAGAAGATAGGGCTTTACTAGCGCAATGTAGTGAGGGTTAGATAGTCTTATAGAAGTTAAAGTCTAGTATAAAGTGAAGGTTAGTGAGTGAGGATTAAAGGCTTTCTTATCATGTTAATAGATATTAAATTAATAAGCAGTACACATACTTACTAATTTCTAACTAAACTATACCTCTAAGTAATTATTAAATATAGCTCCTAATAGGCCTTAGTCTAACTTCTATACGCTCTATCTTATTAGTAATAAGCCTTAAACTAACAAACTATATCCTAACCTATCTTACCCTCCTATCAGCTAGGCCTTTATCTTATCTCTAGACTAAGTGTATAATTAACCTTAATTAACTAGTAATATAGCGGCATAAAGATTATCTAGTAAGCGCTACTTATAAACTAACCCTACCCTTATAGTGTTAGTAGATAGTAACTAGCTAATATAACACTAGCAGAATCTCACTGGTGGACTAAGCATAATTTTTAAAAATGCCCTCACGTCTTTAAGTATATATAGGCTATTAAGCTAGGCAGTGACAGAGAAGTATAAAGCCTAGACTATAGCTTATATTACTAGATAAGCTAAGGGAGTTATAAATATAGATTATATATAAGTAGGCGTAATAAAAAGTACGTATACTTATACTATTAGGTATAAGGGTATAGATATAACCTAGTAGTACGCCTAAAGCAGATATATATAGTTTATAGCTAACGCTTTCCTCTATATAGGACTAGTAATTAATAACTAAACTAGCTATCCCCTCTACTGCTATAAAAGAAAACAACGGCCTTTCCTACTACGACCACGAAGCTATAGTAATATCTTCTATAACCTCCCCCTCTACTAGTAATAGTAATAAACCTATATATTATATATAAATAAGCTAGTTAAGGAGGCTAACTATAATAGAAGAAAGAGGTGACTGAGTTTAGAAATAGAGGTAATATTACTATATAGCTAAGTATATAGACTTAAAGATACTATAAGGAAGCTCTCTAAGTAGGTAGGTAGTCTATAGGATTATATACCTAGGGGATACTATATAATAGTAGTAGGTAATAAGGTATCTATAGAGAGAGTATCTTAGTTATAATAAATATATATTTGCTTGTAAAAGCGAGAGAGGTATAGGTAGGCATAATTAGTAACACTACTAGTTCTATAAGATCTTTTAGTATAGAGAAACTAACTTAATAATATACTAGGGTTAGCTAGGTTCGGCCTATAGAAGCCGGCAGATATTATATTCTTAATATAGCGTAATAGGATCTATATACTTAACTCTATCTATATACTAATCTTATATTGTCTACTACTATATTAAAGCCCTCTACTATATAATATATAGTAGTATATAGGAGCCTAGGCAACCCCGGGTATTTTTTATATAGCCCTAGGTAGGCCCCTAGCAATGATAAACCAGCCTAGGGAGCCCTAGGCGGCCCCTAGTAAGCAAGTATAGAGCAGCCTTAGGAGCCCGGGGCAGCCCGGAGCAGCCCTAGGGCTGGTCAGGTTTAGCCCCGGGCTATCTAAGCAGCCCGGGGCTCTTAGGGCGCCCAGAACTTACTAAGTCTAGCCCTAGGCTAATAACTAATTTATAGATAAAGTCTATTTAATATATTAAAATATAAGTAATAGTAGAGTCTAGATTAATAAACGACTGCTATAATAGCACCAGCATAATAATAAACTAATCTAGTTTAGAAAACTAGTAAATTTTAAAAAAATGCTTGAGTTTAGAATTTTTTACACTCTAAATAATAATAAATACTTTATTAATATATAATAATATTATAGATAAAGTATAATAAGTAATGCTAAAGATTTATATATTATTATTGTATTGCTACTAACTATAATATATTTATATTATTATTATTATTTGTTAACTCTTTATATTTAATTTAATTTTAAAAATTAGGCGGGATATCTGAAACTTGTCTTTCTACTAGCTTCCTTCTTCTATAGGCTAGGCTAATTACTTCTATAGTAGTTTAGTAACTTATACCTTCTTTTATTATGTCTACTTTTACTATTAGATAAGATCCTCTACTATATATTACTAGCCTCTCTAGATTATTATTAGTTATAAAAACTAGAGCTAACTTACTAGTACTAGTACTACTAGAAAAACTATTAGAAAGTCTACTTATAGTACTTATAACCTACTATTAGAAAGTTAAAAAGGATTAAGCCAGTTCTAGAAGGATTATAAAGCTATACTAGTCTACTTAATATTTAAGGACGAATAGCTAATAACTAGTAAAGTATTAATATATTCTTAGAAGATAACCTAACTTAGGGCACCCGCAGCTAAAGGTATCCTAGCTAAAAGAAATTTATTATAAAAAGTTGCTACAAAGAAATTTGAAATTTATTTAATAAGTACTAAGGTTATCGCAATGATAAAGATATTAAGTTAATTATCATTACTATAATAAAAACTATTGCCTATTAACACTACTAGTAATAGTTTTTATTATTAAGTTTAGGCCTTTAAGCTAAATTTGGCATTAAAAAGTTTAGTAGGGGATTGTGAAAAATTCTCTCTACTAGCTTCTTCTCTCTATAGATCTGGCTAATATACCCTTATATTCTATATAAATTCCTATACCTTTATTAGTTATATCTTCCTTAGCTCTTAAATAGACCCTCTTTTATATATTACTAACTTTTTTATATTATTACTAATTCCGAAAACTAGGGCTAAATTACTAGTACTAGTACTACTAGAAAAACTACTAGAAAGTCTATTTATAGTACTTATAACCTACTACTAGGAAGTTAAGAAGAATTAAGTCGGTTCT
>JAGFMK010000036.1:0-131742 GCA_021030975.1 Lichenothelia convexa
AGTAGTATTTTCTAAATTCTTAACTAGTTCCTATATATTCTCTAAGTCTAGGTATCCTTTCTATTTTATAAGGTACTGTTTTTTGCTATAGTGTCGTTGTTTGTCTAAGATTGACTCGACTTTATATTCCTATAATTGTGTCTCGTTATCTAGGAGAATTAGTCCTAGCGGTTCTGTATTAGGTAGGGCTGGTTCTAGAAGTAATTTATAAAAGACTAGATAAATCTGTATTATTAGTAGTAGTTTAAGTCAGAATATAACTGGTCCTAGAACCTTAGCTATTTTAAATAGTCCTAGCTTAGTGTGGTCTAATTTGCTGCTTAGTCTCTGTGTTTTAACGTTTTTACGGCGAAGGTAGACGCTATCCCCCTCTTTAAGATCGGGTCCGCACGATCTATATTTATTAGCTTAGATTATTAAATAAGCTGCTATAAGAGAAAGTTCCTATTTTAGTTAGTTGTAAAGTATAGAAACCTCTAAGTATTATAGCTGTGCCTATTCTATATATACCTCTAGTATACATGTCTTATAGTGTAGAGTTAGGTGTCTTCTATAGTTTGTAAAGAATAGTGTTTCCTTTGTTGTCTAGTTTACAGAGTTGTTATATATAAATTATACTAAGGGTAGTAAGGTTATCTAGTTATTCTATTTATAATTAATATATACATGTAGGAATTGTTCTAATATTTAATTAAGTCTTTTAGTTTGTCTATCCGTCTATAGGTGAAATGCGGTAGATATTTTATATTTAATCCCTATTAATACTATAAGTAAAGTCTAGAATTTTGATGTAAAGAGCTTATCTTAGTCCGAGATAATCTCTTTTAGTACTCTGTATTAAGCTATAATATTTCTATGTAATAGAAACGAAAGGTCTTGCGCGTTACAAGAGCGCACTATAGGTAAAAAGTATATATACTTAGTAAGATAATCTGTGATAATATATATCGTATTATATAGTATTGTGTTTCCTAGTTCCCTTAATACTAGTAAATCAGTGATGAAGTCTATAGTAATAGAGTGCTATACGCCCTCTAGTAGCGATAGTAGTTGTAATAAGCTATATAGTTAATATCGTTTATTCTTGCTTCTTTTATAAGAATTATAGATACTAATAATTTTCTTAGTCTTCTTCTGTAGTTCGGGAATATAATAAGTTCATTGAACTTGTTCCATTATACTTCTAATTCCTTAGTGACTATAGTTATAGATTTCTTAGATCAGTCTTTCCTATTTAATCACTAGGATATAAACTTAGTTATTAACTGTAATAAATCTATTGTTATCTTTCTAGAATAGCGAGTTTTCTTGCTGCGCCAATTGAGCGACTTTGTCCTTCTTATATCCTACCTTAATTTATAATACTCGTGGTGTGTCCTTAATAATAAAGACTATTAATAGTAACTAGTAATTATATAGTAGCGTGCTATCCTCTTATTAGTTAAAGATTGCATGTGAGACTTGGGTCTTGTTTTCAATATAATCTAATCGCCTACTTAGGGCGTCGGCTCGAAGATTTTCGGATCCTTTCTAATAGGAAATACAGTAATTAAAATTAGCTAGCTCTTCTACCTATCTTATTTAACGTCTATTTAAGACTTTTATACTAGTAAAGTACATTAAGTTCTTATAGTTAGTAATAATATATACTTAATATTTTAGTATAGTATAGTAGATTTTCTAATGTTTTATTACTTTAACTATTATAAGTAGTTCCTTGTCGTAAATATTGTAGTTTAGTTCCGGAGCCGTTATGGTTCGCAAGTAGAAGGCGACAGGGTAGAGTTTTCTATTCTTATCTAGTTGGTTTAGATACGCTCCTATAGTATAGTCTAACGTATCTGTCTTAATAGTGATTACTTTCTTATAATTAAAGATTATAAGGATAGGTACTATAGTAAAGAGTTCTTTTATCTTCTAAAATACTAATTCCTGAGGTTTAGCCTATATAAAAGGCGTTTCCTTCTTAGTAAGCTTGTTTAGAGCCTTAGTAACTCCGGAGTATCTATTAATAAATCTCCTATAAAAGTTTCCAAAGCTGAGGAAAGATTAAATATCTTTCACATTTTTTGGTGTCGGCTATTCCTTAATAGCTTTAACTTTCTTATCTAATATCTGTATCTTATTAATTATAATAATATAGCCTAAGAAGTCAGTTTATTAAACGTGGAACTCGCATTTTACGAGCTCATACGTAAATTATATTGATTAAGTTTCTTAAGTACCTATTTAATATGTTCTTTATGTTCTTCTAATATCTTAGAAAATATAATGATGTCGTCCATATATACAAGAACAAAAATGTCTAGATTCTCTCTCAAGATATTATTAATATACTTTTAGAATATTACTAGTATATTAGTGAGTCTGAAAGGTATTATAAGGTATTCGTATATACCTAAAGGTATTTTAAATACTATCTTCTACTTATCTCCCTCCTTAATCCTAATAAGGTTGTATATACTTCAGAGGTCTATCTTTGTGAAGTATTTAGATCCTCTTAGTTAGTCTAGTATATCCCTAATTAATAGGAGTAGGTATTCGTCTTTCTACGTGATTTTATTTAGGAGTTAATAGTTAATAACTAGTCTAAGTTTTCCTCCCTTCTTTAGAACGAAGAATAAGGAGTAAGTGACTAGTGCTTCTAACTTCCTAATAAATCCTTTTTATAGAAGTTTATTAATATATTTATTATATTCCTCTCGATATAATAGACTTATACTATAAAGTTTAGTTCCTCTTAGTTATTTATCTGGTAATAGTTTAATCTTATGGTCCTATACTACGTGTTTTAGTAGTTCGTTCTCAGTGTCTTCTTTAAAAACTTGCTCATATTATTTATACTTATTTAGTAAAGCTAGACCTAAGTTATTAGTATTTACCATGCTGTACACCTCCTTTACCCTTCTATATATTCTATATAGGAAAGTATCCTATTATAGGGTGGCCTCGTCCTACTATCCTTTCTCTTCTTATAGAAGTGATAAGGTCTTATAGTTCTAGTTTAATGCTCTTACGTTGTAAATCGCAAATTTTATTAATATACTCCTCTATCTAGGTAAGTAGGTATCTAGGAACGGTATTCCTAAGATTACCTAATAATTTCCTGTATTAGTGATATCTAGCACCACTCGTTCTTTAAAATTCTCTATTCTTATAATTGTTCTAACTTTATGTGTAACAGTGCCGTTCTAATATGCTATTTTTGATCTATTAGCAACTTAAAGCTAATAGGATTTTGTCTTTTTCTATGTTTTTTCCTGAATTTTCTAGACCATTTAATAATGAATATAGTTTCCTATTACTCCTATATCTAGTATAATTATAACCGGTATACCATTGAGTAAAGCTTTTATTCTCTCCTACCTATACCTCTAATTACTTAATATATAGTAAAGGCTGGGTAAGGGGTTCTTAGGCGTGTTTGTCGCATCGACTCCCCTATTATTATTATAATAATATCGTTTTCCAGTTGTCGTAGCATATTAACTGGAAACCACTAGGTATAAATATATTCTATAATGAATCTTTGGCGCTCGATATCTGCTTATTTAACTCTGATTCTAATTGTATTTGTCGCCTAGTCGTTTTCATCCTATATTAGGCTTACTATTATCCATCCGGGATAGATAATTTGCTATGTCCCTAGGTTAACAAGTGGTATCATGAGTCAATAGGAGAAAGTAGGTTCTTCTTCTTCTTTAGTGATTTCCCCTTCTTCCTCACTTTTACTATCTTGATTAATAATATTAATCCATGCTAGTATCTGTTGTGGTTCATCTTCTTTAATGGTATAATTAGCTAGTGCCGCTAATTCTAAATTATTATTATCTACTGAGTTTATAGTAGGTTTATTTTTATATATTCTATGAATAGCATAAAGCTTTTTCTAGAAACCTAGCTTCTTTCTTTTTAAAGTATAGTAATCTTTAGCTCTGTGTCCTTCTTTGCTATAATAAAGGCAAGGATTGTTGTCAAGTCAGTATCGTCTATCTTTATCTAATAGTTTTCCCGCGTACTTCTTCTAGAATACGCTAAGATCTATTTTATCTAGATTAGTTCTCTTATATTTCCTAGAAGTGTTTAGGGTCTATATAGATTTAAATCCTCTGCGTTCTCGTTTTCTCTCCTAGATTTATTAGTCTAATTTAATAGCTTAAATTCTTATACTATAGAGATTTAAAGGTTACTCTCTATAAGTGAGTTTATCCTTTACTGAGTCGTTTAGTCCCTGGTAAAATTAAAGTATAAACCCCTTATTATTAAGTCCTATAAGATAAGTATACTGTATAAATTTTCCTATATATTAAGATATAGGAGTATTACCTTAATATAGTCGTTGAATTTTGTATTAGGCGTCTCTCTTTAGGTTGCCTCCCCTATATATATCCCTAAGTGCCTAGTAGAAACCTATATAGCTGCCAAACAGTCGATATATCTCGTCTCTAGCCTGATTTCTATTTTATAAGTAGTCTTATAAGAGTGGGGAGAACCACTAAAGTGGTCCTTCTTTAAGATAAGCTCCTATAAACATGACCTTCTTGACGTCGGTATTAAACACCTAGCTAGAGATAACAAAAGATAGTTCGTATAGTGCAAGAAAGGGTTCCAAGACGGTTCGATCCCCTTGGTAAGCCTCGATCTTTACAAGTGAATTATTATTTAATATATTAGTATTCCTTGATATTGGTTCTTGGTTTTAAGTCTTAGTACTACCGTCTATACTTATAAAGGTTCGAGCTAAGTTGTAAAGTAGTCCTAGGTTGGTTATCTTATTGTGTTGGGACGACTTCTTCTCGACCTTATTTCCTTTAGTATAAGGTTTAGTAATAGGTAGGCTTTATACTAAGGTTATTAGACTTATTAAACGTTTTAGTATCCTGTGTATCTCTTCTTCTTCTAAGTCGCTAGATAAGGATATATCTTTTAATAGTGTCTTGGATTTTAAGTTAGTTATAAAAGATGGTGTAATATATCATTCCTTTATCAGTTGCTATTTAATTTATTAATCGGTCAAAGTGTAACGCTTAAGGGACGAAACCCCTAATAGTAGCTACTGGGCTCAGACGGGATAGTAAGGGACAAGTAATATATTCGATATAGGCAAGGATTATATAAGGAGGAGCGTCTGCTATGACAGTAAGAGGCACTAGGTATATTATAGTATAAGTTAATCAGACTAAATACTTAATTAAATAAGTTGACCGATGGGGATTCTAAGGGCCCCTATTATAGATAACTATATACCTAAACAAGGACGCTAAGGTCGCTGGCGTCCGCAACGTCCTAGATACTAAGGTTACTAGCGTCTATATTATCTAGACGCTTATAGGAGCTGTATCCTCAAGCGTCCGCGTTATATAGCTATACCCCTCACCCTGTCACGTGTCCCTAAAACGGTCACAGCGCTAAGCTACGTCTACTATATATAATACTTATCCTAATTAGCTTTTATTATCCCTTCCTGCGATAATCCTTAGTCTAGCTATAACACTAGTTAGGATTACCTATTATTATAATAAAGAGGTTTAGTATACTATAATACTAGATAATAGCTATAGAGTCCTAAAAGCACTACTATATCTACTAGACCCTACTAGTATAGCTAGATAGTAGAATATAATAGCGGCTAAGATCGCCTATATTAATATCTCTAGCCTATAATATATTAGAGAGCCTCTAGTATATATCTATATATAGCTAGCTTTAGTATATATATAGCTAGCTAAGTATATTTTAGTTAGAGGCGGCCTATATATTAACGATAAACTACTAGAATAGCCTCCTAGCGGTAAATATATAGCCTAACTCTATTATATACTTATAGAGTTGCTAGTAGTAGTAAGTATACTATATAAGGGGGGCGTCCATCTAGCTACTATCCTTATTATAAAGCTATAGAGCCTTATACTAGCCTATCTCCCCCTAGGGGAATAGTAGGATATAGTATAGAGGTATATATACTAGGTATATTTAGTTTAGGTACTTAAAGTTCCCCCTCTCTCCCTCTTAGAAGTATAGTATAAGTATAAGTAAGCGTGTAGACTACTCTATAGTCTTATTAGGGATTATTATAGTAACCTTATTTATAGTTAGAAGATTCTCCTAGCGCCTATCTATATCTCTTTTAAGTACTAGGTATAGCTATAGATTTATATAGATCTATATAGGGCCTTAGCTTATAGACGCCGCCTATAGAACCTTATAGGCTATCTTATAGTACTTAATAAAGGGGTTAGTATTATAGAGAATTATTATAATCTTGTAGAGGGTTCTAATATTAAGGTCTAAGAACCTATTCCTCTAGATTCTAAGAGCTATAGCTAGATTATAGAAGAATAGGGAGGCGTACTTAGCCTAGTCTAGGCTTATAGATATTAAGGGACTCTATATATAATAGAGGGTACTATATATAGAGAATAGGAGGATCCCTCTATAGCCTATAAGCTACTAGTCCTTACTATATTTTAGAGAGATAAAAGTAAAGGCTAGGTTATAAAGGTAGGCGTTCTACTAGAAGTCCTTTATATAGATATTATTACTAGAGTAGAGTTTATCTAGGGGGTATAGTAGTAGCTGTAGTAGTAGTACCTTTATAGTGCCCTTTTTATAGTAGCTCTTAAATATAAGGTTCTAGATACTACTAGTATACTTATTGCGGCATAGAACATAGATAGTCCGCTTTGCCTATAAGGCCTTCGGCCGATCGTCAGATAGATCTAATAATAAACACTTCTATATTAACATATTATATATTACAACAAATAGTAGCTAAGCCTTACTACTTAGTATAGATTGCACCATCCTATTATAATCTATTAGTAGTGGTCTACTAGTAGCTTCAGCTGTACTAGGGCCTTTACTAATAGCAACCACTTATAGTCGTAATCCATAGTCGCAAGACCACTAGAACAATCCTCTAATAGCTTATACTGCCGTACCAGTCTGTGCTTTATAGTAGTATATACTATAAGTAAAAGCCTTAAGGCGTCGAATTCTATCTAAATCGCTATACAAAACCTCACCGTCCTAGACACTTCAAGAACCCGGTATCAATCGCCGCCACGGGCTTGCACAGTGTACTATAGTATCCTAGGCACTATAGGGTAGATCTAGATATTACTAACGTATAAAGCTGCTCATTAACTTACTATAAGTAGCCTAATCGAGGCCGTCGATCCATCGCATTACAGCCCTCTACTCTATTACCTTACCTCTATAAACTAGTTCAAGTCACCGCGCTGTTTTACACACAATCCCACCTTCTAGATCCTCTATATAGTGCAACACCCTACTATAGTACCTTCCCATTAAGGAAGCAGTAGCCAACTTGCCTAAATAATAAATACACCGAGTCACCTCACCCTCACCAGCTCACTATCCTACTACAACCTTTAGTCTCTCACTAAGTTAGATATTACGTCGCCTACATCTATTTAGCTCAGTAAGCTAAAGCTCACTTATTTAAGCTAGCTTTAGACAAGCCACCGGACCTACCTAAGCACACTATTGTCCTAGCTTACTAGATTAAATAGTTTATTGACTCTGGGCACGCCTACACTCAGTTACTTAGTTAAGAAAACCTTAGCTTTCTCTAAGCATTCCTCAACAGGTATCCTCGTCCTTTTAGGCTTGCCTACTACCAGCCAGAATCTCGAGAAGTTCGCTCTACTAGTACTAGACCCAGCTCGAGTGACCTACCAGTATTTAACTCACTTTAGGCCATTGATAAATCCTAGTAGAAGAACGCCTGTAAGACCTTTAATCTTCAGAGTACCGAATTTGTAAACTACCTTTAAAGGCGTTTAGACCAAGCTAGGAGTACCTCATCTCCTAACGAACTGTTATTAGTTCTATCTACTTCACAAGCACCGTCTAGATCATCTATATCTGCAGCTTACTAAGTTAAAGACTCTTATCGATATTAACGGCTTTATTCCGAAGGCAAGCTGCCTAACACCACACCGTTCGGCTCTATACTAGCGTCTATTTCAGCATGCTTGCCCACACTAACTAATATTTATTAATTAATCGAGGCCCGTGGTCAGAATCGACAGTGTCGAAATATGGCCGGCAACGATGCCGACGGTAATAGGCAGAACGCCCTAAATAAAAATACGAACATGCTTTAGCAAATCCTTAAGGAAATATAAACATTTAACACCCAACTCATCTAGCTTAAGACTAGACCAGCTCTATAGCGGTACGATGCTAATATATAGAACGATACCAACGTGTGGAATAATGCCTATGCTGGCCCACGAGATCCTACGCCTAATAGATCAGATATTAGTAGCGCCGGCGGCGGTGGAAGCAACTAGCATGTCGATGATTTTGGCCGCTTTGACCTAAAGCTGCCCGACTCATATGGAGCCGGGGATATAGTACCTATTAGGAAAGAAGTGTACTTTAGATTAGTACTCTTATTTATAGACTGTATTAGGGATATTACTACTATTAAAGGAGCTAATATAGTCCGAACCAATCTAGCCACTTGCCTCTAAGGCTCTATATTACTATAGTACACTGAGGAGCTCACAAACCTTAAAAGAACTAGTCTTAGGAATAATCCTAATAGAGTAGATAAATAGTGCAGGGCACTAATAAACCGGTTCAAGGAACCGACTTCACTAAGCTTAGAGCGTCTTAGCTAGTAAAAGTACACTGAGGAAGATATATATTATTACTATAAGGTAGCTAGGTATATACAGATAGTTATATAGTATACTAAAGCTACTAGGTTAGAAACCCTATAGCAACTAACCTACGCTTAGAATAGATTTAACCACGAGCTAAGGCGTAACCTTACTAAACTAACTAACAAGACTATAGTCGTAGTATTTATTAATAAAGCGTCTAGGAAGTAGACTATCTGGCATCAGGTGGTTAAGGATAAATAAGGGCGTCGATCTAGTCACTCGGGTGTTCAAGCACCTAATACGATATATCAGCAGCTATTTAGGATAGTAGGTAATCCTACTTTTAATTCATTTAATAATGCGTCTTAATAGTAGGGCCAGCCCTAGTCCTACCGCGAGTCGCCTTTCTTTTCTTAAGGTCAGCGATAATAGAACAGCACTTATAATATAAACTAGTATAATAGTAATAATTCCTATAATCGCCTATACTAACTATAGCGCAAATTAAATATAAACGGGTAGCAAGCTCGTGCACTATATCAGCTAAATATATAGAAGCCTAGTAGCACAACGCTAAACGGCGCTATATAGAGACCTACTAGCTAACCTTTCCTACTAAGACCTTTTAGCTAGAACAACTGGCGCCTAAACCAAGGCGGCTATAATAATTACGGAGGTCAAAGACCGTTTAGATAATACTAACGACCCTAATAGGCTTATTAAGCCGACACCGACGTATAAGAATACCAACTATATAGGCATAATAATTACGGCGAGAACGAGTACTATAATAAACTCAGTAAGTAGCAAGACGTATTTATACAGAATGTTAATATAGAAGAGTATCCTAGTGAGAACTAAGTGTAAGATAAACCGGTTTAAGAGTATAATCCTATATACTACAACCATGTAATCCTAGAAGATAATACCCAGGTTATATTAGAAGAGCAACCTATAGCGCTGCACGTGGGTAATAATACTAAGTGCCGTTACTGCCGTGAATTGTTCCTATCAAAAAACAAGCTGTTTGCTCACTTATAAGGTAAATACTACTCTAGCACTATTAACGCTGTCGATAGGAAGGTTACCACAGTAAATATATAATATATTATAACTAATATAACTATTACTAGGACGAACTAAGTAGTTAAGGTTATTAAGTCGACCTGTACGCCGATAAAGTCTAAGGGTAATAACTTTAGAGGATAGTACTACACTGAGACGCAGATTGGAATTGCCTTAAACGCCAACACGCCACCGACACCTCTTATACTCACCGGTGTTTATATCGACTCCGGCTGCACTATGTCACTCATTGATCGATCCTACCTTACTAATATAGTTCCCAACGTCATAGCTTAGATCTAGTATATAGATAAACCAGTTTAAGTAAGGGGTATTAGTAATAACTACCACGACTGTAGTGAGTATATTATACTAGATATATTCCTTCTAGGAACTTATTACAGACTACCTATAATAGTATATCTTAGGTATAAAGCGTATATTATTGAGGGCCTCGCTGCGCGTATACTGATTGGTATCGATATTATAGGGCTAGAAGGTATAGATTTAGATATAGGATAATATAAACTAGTTATACCGAGCTGTAACGGCATTACAGCAGATATATCTATTACTACTTATAGTAAATAAGTAGAGTATAATATAGTTACTATATAATTTATAATAGTTCAACCCTATACCTACTTTAACGTCCCAGTCAAGATTAAGGGCAAGTCTATAATCCTAAGCAATAGAGATTACCACTTCTCACCGAGTTATAATCGCTCTACTCGAGCGCTTAGGATCTATCGCCAAACTCGTCAATGCTTAAATAGCCTATATCACAATATATAACGCTATAGTAAATATTATCTCACTTAATAAGTATACTAAGCTAGGCTACTTGCTTAAAGTTGAAGAAGGCAACTTCTACCACCTTACTAGGCTGGATAAGTATCTACTCACACTGTAAGAATCGACAGCGTCGGCTCAATCGATTATATCGAGTTATACAATTCCTATATAAAGCCCTAGTAAGCTGATCTTACCTAACGGTATTACTATCTATAGCTCCCTAAATGTTATAGACTAACTAGCCAAGGTGGCAATACGCTACCTAGCTCTCTAGATAGATTAGGGTGGTGTAACTACTTATATCCCAGCTGAGGAATAGATACCAATTCCCTTAGTTGCTAGCGCTAAGGCACCTGCTGCGAAGGTCTACCTACTATCTCAGCTAGAATATAAAATTATTAATAAGATATTTAACGAGTTACACGTCTAAGGTAGGCTAGAATAGAATAATAAACCAACGCCGTTTAGGTACCCTGTTTTCGTTATCTAGTATAATATATAAGATCTAGTAACTGGGGAGAATGTCTATAAGGACCAAGTTATCGTTGACATCCGAGGCCTAAATAAGATTACCGAAACAGACTCTTATCTACTGCTATTACAATCCGAGATCACTGGACTAGTTTAAGGTTGCCCCTACCTTAGTATAATTAACGCTGCTAGTTTCTTCTATTAGTGGGCTATACAGACTAAAGATTATTATAAGTTAGTTATTATTAGCTATTATAGGCAAGAAAGATTCAAAGTCGCTATTATAGGTTATAAGAATAGCCCACCTTATATCTAATATAAGATAGATAGAATACTCCGCATGTGTAGAGGCTTTATAAGAGCTTATATCGACGATATTATTATGTTTTCTAAGACGCTTAATAAGTATTTAGCTCACCTGGACCGAGTCTTTAGCACCCTAGATAGCTTTAGTCTGTGCCTCACACCAACTAAATCATTCTTAGGCTACCCTTTAGTAATCCTACTAGGTCAAAGAGTCGATCGCTTTAGGTTGACCACCGCAGCCGATAAGCTCGAAGTAATCCTTGCCCTTAATTTCCCTCGCTTATTAAAAGAGCTTGAACACTATCTAGGCCTCACTAGATAGCTAAGGAATTACATTCTAGGCTTCTTATATATTATAACCCCACTAGAGAATCGCAAGACGGCCTTAGTTAAGCTGGCCCGAGGCGCTAGAACCGGTTTAAAGAGTATAAGGAAGTCTAGCGCCGTGCAAACTCTACTTAACTAACCTACTAAAGATAAAATTAACGCCTTTAATAAGCTGTAGCAGTTGTTTACACGCCCTAGTTATCTTATATATTTTAATCACAACTATCTACTATTTACTAATCTAGACGCTTTAAAGGATTAGGGATTTAGAGTTATTATATACCACGTTGCTAATAAAGCTAAGCTAGCTATTGACGATAAACAGCTAGCTATCAAGCGTATAGATATCCAGCCTATCCTATTCCTTAGTAAGGCTCTTACAAGTGTAGAACGTAACTACTAGCCTACTAAACTAGAAGTCTCTTATTTAGTTTAGCTTGTAAAGAAAATTTGCCATATAATTAAGTTAGCCAAATAGACAATTATATTTATAGATCACTCGGCCACACCCTTAATTACTAATAGAACGAGTCTCACGTTATTAAATGCTAATAAGTTAAACCTATATCTCACTTAAGCCTTGTAGTACTTATCCTAGTTCAAGTTAGATATCTATTGGAAGCTAGGGAGGGCAAATGTTATCCTAGATACCCTATTACGTCTACTAGCGAAGGAGAAGCAAGTAGTATAGACTGAGTATAGTAATATCTTAGATAACTTATTGGCCGACTTACCTGCTATATTCTATATTACTCTTATTCAGATGGCTAACGACTTTAAGATTTGACTTAAGGAAGCCTATTAACGAGACTCTTAATAGGCAGACCTTATACACTTTATCTAAGCGAGTAAGAAGAGATAAAGCCTTAATAATATACGCGAAATAACTAATAATACTAGTAGGCTTAGCGAGTAGCCCGCTGTGGATTCCAGCACAGAAGATAATATATAGAATAATAAGTAGGATAGAACAATTAACACTGTCGATCTATACGCAGCGATACCTTATACGCTAAACGCCACTGCTATTAGTCGCTTAGCGCTTATAAACTACTAGGAAGATTCAATCTATAGCCTACACTTCTTAATAGTGGATAATTTAGTCTATTATCTAGATAACCAAGATAAATAGGCACGCCTTTATATACCTAGGTCACTAGCTAAGGAGGTTTTTGAACTAGTTCATGACAAGCAAGGCCATATAGGATTTAACAGATGCTTTAAACGTCTTACCTATTTAGTATATATAAGGAAGATATCCTACTTACTAAGACAGTACCTATAGCACTACCCTAAGTATTAACTATATTAGACTATATAGTATAAACCATTTAGATCCTTAAATCCTATTAACTCGCCTCATTCGCCTCACTATATAATTACGATGGACTTGTCGGCGCCTTGCCAGTTATGACCGATAGCTCCAACACTCTTTTTACAGTTACTTATAAATTTAGTAAGTAAGTCACCCTAATACCTAGATAAGTGGTATAGTTAGCTAGTTAGTAGGGCAACGCCTTATTTATACAACTAATACTTGCTAATTAGGGTATACCGGCCGCTATAATTAGCGATAGGGATCTAAAGTTTATATTAGAGATATAGAAACAGCTCTTTGATCGTATTAGCGCTAAACTGCTTACCAGCACTGCTTATTATCCCTAGATAGATAGCTAGACTGAGTGTATAAACTAAACCGTCGAAATCGCCTTAAGATTCCTTATAACTGAGTATCTAGCCTATATCACGACGTGGCCAGACGCCTTACTAACTATATAAATATCACTAAATAATACAATAAATACGTCTACTAGGAAGGCACTAAATAAGATTATTTATAGCTTCTAAGTATATAAGGGTATAGATTTTACCAATGTAATATATACTAAGGATCTTAATACTAAAGTCGATACCGTCGAATTGCTTTGCCTACTCCGCGAACTTTATCGTAAAGAGGTAAGTAACTTAGTTGCTTAGGCTAATATAAAGGCCAAGCAGCGCTATAATAGGAAGTATAAGCCGCTAAGCTTAAGCCCTGGTGACATAGTGTATCTACACTTATATTATGGCTACTATCTACTAGGTAAACCTAATAAGAAGCTCTCACAACAGTGTGCTGGCCTATTTAAGATTAAACGAGCCGTTGGTAAAGGCAAGTTGATATACAAACTCGAACTACCAAGCTATATTAAGATCCACCTAGTTATTACTATTACCTAGCTAGAACTAAAGCTATATAGTAACGACCTATTTAGCCGTAATTCGCCTCCACCAGGCCTAGTAAAACAGTATAGTGACGATAAAGAATAAAAAAGCTATAAGATTGAGCGCCTCGTTGATAAACGAGTTATATATTACGGACGAAGGCTTATACTAGAATACCTTATACACTGGAAAGGCCACCCTAGTTCAGAAGATCGCTGGTATAGGCTAGACTTATTAGGAGACGCTATAGACTTAGTGCAAGAGTTTAAGGAGGAGTGCAGCGATCCCTAAACTAGTTAGAAGAATCGACGTCGTTAATAAAGCGCTATAACACTGAAGCTCACTAAGTAAGTTAGTGAGTAACCTAAACGCTCTTAGGGTTAACCGCGTAAGTAAAAGTGAGATAGATTAGTGACTAGGGGAGAGGGCTTTGCTAGTCTAGTTGTATATTACTATTATATATTAGTTAGTTGCTTTTACTATGTGCAACGAAGGCGTTGCGAGTATTGCTTCTTGGGTGGCACTTGTTACAGCATAGAATATAGATAGTCTACTTTACCTATAAGGCCTTTAGCCGATCATTAGATAGATCTAATAATAAATACTTCTATATCAACGTATTACGCATCGCAATAATACTACTTATTAAGCTAGTACTTAGCCCTATAGAACCTATAGATATAGTCTATCTTACTAATTTTTAGTAGCTATAGTAAGCTAAGGTTATTATAGTACGCCTACTTTAGAACCTTAACCTTTTCTAGCTTATACTCTATAAGGTCTAGTAGTAGCTTAGGGCTAAATAGTAGTAGAGGGCCGTCTTTGTCCTAATCTATATTAAGCTAAAGCTCCTATAGATTCTATAGCTTCTCTAAGTACTCCTATAAATTAGGATCTCTTATTAGTATACCTATAACCTCTAGTATACCTCCTATAGGGGACTACTAGGCTAGAGCCCTTAATATAAAGTACTATAGTAGTATCTAGAGGTCTTAGAACCCTTTACTATTATTAATATATATATCCTAAAATAACTATAAGCTATTAGGTAGTAGATTAGAGTAGGACCTAGCCCTTAAATACTAGGGCTCTAGTATAGATGTATCTCTATTAGCTACCCTAAGGTACTTATAGCCCTTTATTAACTTATAGTAGTAGAAGTAGGTCTAGTATAGCTAGCTACTACCTAGGTTTATAAAGTATAAGCTATTATAGCGCTATAGGTAAGCGGAGTAGTACTATATAGTCCCTCTCTATAATAGATAGCTAGACTTAAAGGGTTTATAATATACTATAGTAAAGCTTATAAGCTCTATAGGGTTTAGTAGAGGTAGGTAGGTTGTCTATATATTATTACTTCGCTCTATAAGCGGTAGATAGTAAGCCTACTAATATTAGTTAGCTATAGACCTAACCTATATACCCCTAGAGCGTTGAATAATATACTAGCTAGGCCTACTTCTCCCTATAGATATTATATATCTTCTAGCCTCTAAATAAATCTAGTAGATAGTAGTATAGATACTATATATAGGTCTATATACCTATTAGTAAGGCTATTATAAAGATATAGAGTTAAAGTATCTTTCTAGATAGATAGAGATATATAATAGAGATAGATAGGAGGTAGATAATAGAGGTATAGTAGAGATATAATATACTAACTACTATATAATTAGTAGGCTTATAGGGCTAAGCTTAAAGGGATATATATTAACCTTTAATAGAACTTCTACCTTATATAGATAGTTATCTCTCTAATACTAGGTGGTATAGAGGTTAGGTAGTTCTCTTTTACATCCCTCTATAGGCTCTAGGTTAAATTCTCCGCGGTGGTACTTCCTTTACCCTATATATTTAAGCATAGCGCTAATTCTACCTCACATGTTTGAGTGGCTAGTCTAGGGTCAGGTAGCTAGGAGGTGGGGCGGGGGTTTCATCCTTTTGCAATTCCCCCCATAGGCCCCGGGTTCAATTCCCGGCGGTGCCCGCTTTGGCGGGGCGTTTTTAGGCGGTCACGGGACTGCGATCAGGTGATCGGGAATTAGGCGCTCGCTTACGCTCGCTTCCAATTCCGATAGTATATAGAAGTATATAAAGCTACCAAAATTAATAAGTTTATAGATTATCGGAGGTTTCTTATCAAGGTGATTAGAACAATTATAACATAGAAAGAATTTTGGATTATTTATATATAGAAGTACTCAAGTTGTGGGCACTGACTTGCATGACGAAAGACTCCTTAATACGAATTGAGTTGTGCCCTAGACGGGCCTTGCGGGTCACCTCACGCGATAACACCCTCCTTTTAGACATCAACAACATTACGGACAACCAATTGAACAGCTAATCATCCCTGTGCCAGTGATACCGTATAGAGTCACACGTCCACAATATTGATCGAAACTCGTCTTTCACCGACTTGGCATCGGGACGGTACGAAGGCGGCTGACCGTTTCGTTCCCGGCGAGAAACAACCTCACCTGTATGTCTTTGAGGTACCTACTGTACTGTACTCTAGATGGAGGGAACACCGCCATGACATTCCAGCTATGAATCATATCAGGCCACCTGCTTCGATGACGCCAAGCCGGGACCGTCAAGTCCTTACTGCCTTGTGAACGGCCAGAACCCGACGAGGCACCGCATCCGAGTATTTTGATTCGTCCGATCCGGCTTTCTAGTCGGGGCTGGCCGTTATACAACTTCAAGGCCAGCATGGAAATGCTAGAGCCGTTGTATTGCCTGTGCCGTGTGTGAGCGTTCAGGAATACGAGACTAGCTGGGTTTGCTTGGCATGTCTCATGGATCGTATTTCAACGACAATATAAAGCTTCTCGACCTAGGCATAGCACGTTGAGTTGGAAAAACCAATACCTAACTGATATTTTCGCGATCCATCAGTCCAAAGCGCGTCATTGCCTCTACTGCTTACGCTCGCGCCCCTCACGCTCTCAGAAACATGTTGCTGCTAAGCTTCATCATAGCTGCATTTGCTCTGCAGGCTCTCGCAGGGCCTTCGCAAGATCTTCATAAGCCCTGCGCCGATGATCCAGTGTTCGCTGGCTTCACCGACCTGGGTGGTGTCACGAGCTTCTGCCAGAATGCACTTCCTCGACCAACAACAACCTTGACGTCCCATGAGACCTATACTTCTACTCCGATAATCTACAGGACCACCACTACAACTGTGTAATTGTTTCCCAAGCTACACCTTCTGTCAGACTTATCCTCACAAAATACAGGATTACATCAGTGTACAAAAGTACATACATCAGCTATTTTACCCCAGTGCCTACCTCAGCCCAATGTGCTTCGAGCATGTCTCTGCTCGCGCGACCCACCGGTGCCGGCAGCACATCTGCTAGGTTTATCACCTTTTCATCCGCACCACTCACAGCGACACCTGCCCCGTCTCTTGCGGCTCGAGCGGAGTCGTGCCGGCCATGTCCTGCACGCCCTAGAGTTACAGATCAAGTCCTGAGCGCTTGTTCCTGCTTCTTCACCCAGGAGCATACGCAGACCGCTCAGATAACCAAGACAACAATTGTAACCTCTACAATCACTGCCACTATTACAAGTACTTCGACCAAGACCGCCAGCCTTAACACGGTTCGCACAAGGACGTTAGCAGGTTCGTATCAGCACCTCGGCAGTAATCGTTGTGCTAACCTGAAACCTTACGTCTCGTAGTGGGCTGTGAACCCACAAACGTCAGTTTATATCACGGAGCAGGCTACGCTCCCTGCGGATCCCCGGGCCTTGGAGAGCTCGACTACGCAGAATGTCCGTACGCCCATTCACCAGTTCCCACCTTCGAGTTCGACGGTGCCGATTGCTGCACCGCATGCGCCAAGACTTTGAACTGCTTCCAAGCATTCTCCGAAGCGTTCAGCGGTACCTGCAACCTGCTTTTCCGAACCGGCAATATCCAGTACAATGCGACGGTCTTCACGCCAGACTGCCCAATGGGACAGACCCTCGTGGTGTTCTCGGACCCGGTTCAGCCGACGGAGATCCAGGGTGGGTTCATCAGGGGCCATTGCGCACAATCCTGTTGAACATTTCCGGTTTAGAACTGATGAATTGGCTACTGTGTTGGATGTGCACTTGATTTCAATTATTCTTTCATGTTCATGGCGTTTCACTGAAGGTGGCTTGCTGGATATAGTATGAGAGGGAGGAGGGGTAATTCTAGGACTGATAACTTATAAATGTTTTGACGACGATACTTAGCTCTGGAAAGGTTGGTGACGTTTTACAATGACATGGAATTCTCTTGACTCGTTTCATGCTACCTTACGGTCCTAAGCCAGACCGTTGAAAGCGTCCTCTGCGCGTATCCTTACGAAGTAACGGTATCTAAATTTATTTCAGCTCTTGCAGGTAGAGTTCCGGCATGTGTTCCTCAAAAGATAGCATAGCACTGTATACCATAAACCAAGCCTAGCTCCATACCTAACTCCATACCTTAGCGCGCCTGACAAACCGCCCTAGAAAGCTGTCGGATTCTGGAAGCGGTCTGCTGCTGGCAGAGGAATTGTCTGATTAAGCGCTCTGTCTATCTAAGAACAGGTGGTAGATGTGGGCTATATACTGTGCGTCACGTGCTCGCTTATTCTGATCTGACAAAAGCATACTTTGTCCCCTATGTGCTACCGCCGTTCAATGGTATGACTAACAGCGGTATGTAGTCGTTTAGAACTGTACCGTGGCCGAGTAGGAATACAGGCATTTGATGGAGCTATTTGAACAGACGATTTGGCTACAGGACGATTGAATTTACCGGCTTGGCTCCAGGTCACGTGATACGTTTCTGGAAGTTCGTTAGCGGCATAACTTAGGTCGTAGGTCATCGTACTTCAGCCCGGTTGATTCAATGATATCTACAACAGCACAACAGGCAGCCAAATATCCCAGACGATCCACCTAATACACTTGGACTCTTAGACGAGCATCCTCATAGTCAAATCGTCGCCACCGTCCCCAGCACTCCTCGAGACCACCAGCTGCCACAGGACAAGGCCTTATCGACTATCAAGAAGGATCGGCAACAATACCATAAACTCCGCTCTACTGCATCCAGCTACCGCTTTTGGGCGCTCATAGACGGCGCTGAACGGAACCCCATACTCGACTTCTCCAGCACACAACCGTTGCAATGTCCGGCTGGGGGATGGGCTGGTTCGGGGGCGGCGCAACTAAGAAGAAAGATGCACCCAAGAACGCTATATTACAACTGCGATCAACGCAGGAAATGCTGTTGAAGCGGGAGAAGCATTTACAAAATCAGATGGATGAGCAAGACGCTATTGCTAGGAAGAATGTGTCTACCAACAAAACTGGTACGTCCTGGTTATATCAAGGAAAGCAGCTGGGGCAAACACGATATTTGGATGAGCACACCACTGCGCTGGTAATGGGGGAGGAAAATCAGAGGGAACAGTGCTAATGAGGAGCAACTATAGCCGCCAAAAACGCCCTGCGACGGAAAAAGGCCCTTGAGCACTCCCTCGAACAAACATCCGCCCAGATAATGACCGTCGATCGGGAAATCATGAGTATAGAAACGGCGAACATAAATAAAGAGACACTGGATGCGATGAAGAACGCCAGCGCGGCAATGAAGACCATACACGGTGGCTTAACAATCGATAAGGTGGATCAGACAATGTACGTATCCCATCTCCCAATGTGGCCTTCCTTCTCTACCGGCCTATCCGAGCTGAACCAACCCATCCTTTCCCCAACCCGTGGTACAAGGTCTCCAGGAAGAAGCATAAACTGACGGCTACAAAAACAGGGAAGACCTCCGCGAACAGCACGCCATCGGCGAAGAAATCGCCGAAGCGCTAAAACAAGGCTCCGTGTCGCAAGCGGTGGACGAAGACGAGCTGGACGAGGAGCTGGCGGAGCTGCAGCAGGAGGAGCTGGATAACAAGATGTTGAAGACGGGGACGGTGCCGGTGAGCGATCAGGTGCATAGGCTGCCGGCGGCGGCGCATGGGGAACGTGAGTTGTACCCATTATATCCCAATCTTATTCGCTTAGTGGAGGTGGGAGTACTGGGTATTGTGGGAGGGAGATGATAGATGGCTAACGTTTTCTATGACAGTTAGAGGGAAGGCGCCAGCACGGGTGGAGGAAGAGGATGAAGAGGAGGAGCTGCGGAAACTGCAGGCGGAGATGGCGATGTGAAAGAGTTGCATGCGTGAGGCTTCATCAGCTCTTAACACCTCTGCCCAGCGTACTCTCAGCAAGTCTGTTTGCCATCTCCGGAGAACCTACGGGTTACAACTGGCACCTGGTTGTCTGTTGCCTTTCCTTTTGTCATGACGAGTCACGGGCGTTAAGGGCGAAGCATTGTCGGTTTCGACGGGAATTCGAGTACCCCAGTTTTCGAGACATTAGGACTTCTGTTTTAGCTAGAATTGCATCTTTTGATGGACAGCGATATATACATTTCAGTTACCAGCTTATTTGCATTCTACGAAGCCGATTTCTGAAGGCTCTTGTTAACCCTGAAGTGCATGCAATGTCGCAACGGAAATGCCTGAAGCTCATAGCAGAATAGTGAAGAACGCTTAAAATCTGTCTGATCGACTATGGAAATGAAGATCGATGTGGAAAGCGCTATGCATAAACGCGAAAATGCCGACTCTGTACAAACTAAACAAACTATGCCTCGGAAATGATGCTGCACATGCAACTTGATTGAGATGGTCATTGGAAGGTCCAAACCGATAAGACGCCACATCCTCCCATTGCTCATCCCCTTCCATTATCGCCAACCCGCTCTCAGCCCGACATATCGTCACTAGCAGCTTCCCTAGGTATATGGAGGGCAAAATCTATATGCAGACTTCTTTACACCAGTCATTAACATGGCTGCCGCGTATTGCCATTACCATCACCTTTACTCCCACAAATGGTTACCCTTACCAGCCTCATTCATTAAGTCCCTCCTTGTTGTTACACGCTCTCAACTAGCCGCCTCTTCCCACCTCCTCCATCCTCTCCCGTCTCGCCGTCCTCCGACCTCTTCCTTTTGGGACTCGATGTGCCCGTCAAATCGTCACTGGACCCAGGTGGAGGAGTCAGAGCCTCGAAGGCCGGACGTGCCGGAGAATCCATTGAAGGACCAACTCTGTCAGCACCCTCCGGAACAAGATCGAGGGATGGCGGCTTGGCGGTGTGCGTTGCTGTTGCTTGTGTCTGTGGCGGAGCCGCGTCGTACGTAGGTGGTAAGTCCTCCGGAGAAGGGGATTGTGGAATCGCAGACGGAGAAGCGTTAGAGTGATATGCTGATGGCGGTGATGTTATCATGCCGTTCGTTGCCGGTGGTTGTCGTTGTATCTGTATGCCTGGCTGTTGGGCTGAACTCGTAGATATCTGCGGTGGAAGTTGTTGATCAGGTCGGAGAGGCTGTTGTCCATTCGAACCCTGTCCGTGACCTTGCTGAGGCTGTGGCACAGTCTCGATTTTGGGCCCCGGATCACCTGACATGTTTCCACCGTTTTGCTGTGGCTCAATCGGCCGAGTCCCGTTCGTTGCAGGATACGGCACCGGCGTTGATGAAGTGCGTCCGGGTTGCGCTGAACCTCCCTGCGACAAGCTGGTGGTAGGTCCACCCACTCCCGGAGGTGTCAATGACTGGCCATGGATTGCCGAAACAGGCCCAGCTTCACTCTGTTGCTTCATAAATCGCTTCAACTGATCCTCAATAGCCTCCATTATTGTCTTCTCGTGCGTATCTGGAGGTTTGTTGAACAACTCCGGATTGGATATACGTAACAGGGCGCTATCGAAAGTCTTTGTGATGTATGCCTTCGTAGAGCCCCTTGCATTGTCAACAAAAGCCTGCTTGAAGCGAGAAAGATGTTCAGCTATGGCGGCCGAAGTCAAAGTAGTCTGTGGTGGTGGTGGGACTTGCGATGCAGGTTGGGGAGTGGCCGAGGGTGCCCGTGCCGCACGTTCGGGTTCCTGGGCGGGTGCTGCCACCTGTGTTTGAGGATATGGAGATTGAGAGGTTTGCAGGGGTTGGGGATGAGAACTCTGATGAGCTTGAGTCGGGTGACCATTGGGGCCGTTGATAGTTTGAGACCGCGGGCGATCTTCTGATGGTCGCTGTGCGGACTTCTGAGAGGCTGATGGACCATACGGCGACGCATACGGCGACAAGTAACTTGCCTGGGTTGGACCTGCCCTGTGTAGTGCTGGCAGCCCAGGTGGGACAGTCGGTTGTGGTTGCCGAGGGACAAACTGTTGCTGATAAGGGCCCGCGGACGCTGGGTATCCTGGACTTTGATAGGGTCCGGAAACTTGAGGATTGTTTCCGTAAGGGTAAGGGGCCTGCTGTGGTATGGGAGGGTGATATGGTCTTGGTTGAGGTGGAGGCGATACACGTTTCCGCTTTTCCTTTTCCACAGTTGCCCCTGGTATGATGCCCCAAGCGTACCCTTTACCCTCCTTGGAGACTTTTTGAAACACCGTGTTCTGACCGAGGTTATGTCGCACACTGCTCTGCCATCCCTGAGTGCCTACTTTGAATCTGAAGAAAGGGTGAGCGTGCTCTATTGCGCTGTAAATCTGTGGTAAGGACAGCGATCCAGTTTTGGAGTTGGCGATGGCTTCGAAAATGAGCTGCACGTAGTTCTGCGAGGGCTTCTGAAGCTGTTCCTCCGTGAAGTCGGACTCTTGCATGGGTGGAGATGGCGACCGGGGCACCTTTGCTGGCTTTGCTGGCTTCTCTTCTGGTGGTGACGCTTGCTGAGCCGCAACTTTTACATCCTCAGGCGGCGGCTTCGACTTTGCTTTGTTCTCCGTCGTCCTGGGCTTCGCAGAGGACTCCTTACCGTCCGCATCCTTCTCTGCATCCGCGGAACCCTTTCGTGGTCTTGTGACCTTGCCCTGATTGAGGTCCAGCTCTGGGGGAGGTGATAAGCCCAATGCCGCCCTTTTCTCTACTTCTTTTCGATGTTTGTTGATCAAACTCTGCTCACGCTTTGACAGAAAGCCGTTCTTTGGCGGTCTTCCTGGGCCTTTTCGCCGCGGCGGGATGACAATGGTGGGCGGCATGTCTTCCGACTTGACTATGGTTGCCGTTCGCTCAGTAGTCTCTTTGATATCGTCATCGGTAACTTTCGCTTCCGCTTTTGAGTTTTGCTTTTCCGTGCCTGGTGTTTTCTTGCTCTGGATTGTTTTAGGTTCAGGCTTAGGCTTCTTGTCCGTATGTCCTCTAGCAGGGGCAGGTTTCCTGACGGCGGACTTCCGTCCTTTCTTACGACCAAACTTAGTTCTGACTTTCCTTGACCGGGACGTAGGGTCTTTCTTCAGTTGAACCTTAGTCTTCGGCGATGGCAAGTCTCCGTATCCTTCTCCGCCATGCACATCCGCCTCATCGTCCTCATCGTCCTCGTCGTCCTCCACCTCGTCCGGCTCCTCCACTCCCGTGGTTTTACGCGGGTACTCACCCTCCATGAGCCCGGCTTCTTCTGTTTCCTCATCTTCTTCGGAGCTCTGGCTGTCCGCAGGCTCCGCAATCTCTTCATCGCTACTATCTGCCATAGTGATGCTTTCGCCTCTGCCATTCTCGAATTCAAAGCTCATCATTGACTGCGATGCTTCCTCGAAGTCCGCAACTGCACCATCGACCTGGACATCAGGAAGCAGAAATCTGATAAACACGCCGCCGATCTGAATTTCACTTCCATTGTGCAGAGGTTGTACCCGGCCAAGAGCATAATGGTTGCCGTCATGGAAAGCACCATTGCGGCCAAGTACGGTCATCTCGAAGATGTTCTTGTCAAAGTTGTAAGCAATGCGGATATGCTTGCGAGAGATGCTGTTATGTTTGGATCCAAACTCTGCTGGCATGGTCGGTGGATGTATTGGAATCAATGGGCACTCATACGGTGATGGCCGCAGCGCAGATATATTGAGTTGGGCCACGTCAGTTGCGTCACGCAAAGATCTCATTGCAAGAGCCTGGTAATCTCTGTCTCCGTTCGGTAATAGCAATGAGTCATTTCGGGACAAGTGGCGCGATGAAGAGCTTGTCGACTTAGACTTTATACTTCTTCTCCGTCGGACACGCTGCATCTCATAGTCGTCTTCGCCCATGATTCCACCACTGTTGCTGATGAGGCTATGGCATATTCTTGGATTGTCTTCCAGCTGAACGTCTACTGGTGGTTGTGGGGGTTCTGCTGCGCTTGAGCCTTCCTTAATCCCTTGTTCTCTTAACTCCTTTTGCTCCATTTCCCTGTAGAACGCGCGCTTTGCAGCTCTTATGTCGCGGCCTATCTCTACTGCGTAAGTGTTCATGAAGAACGCGCCATCATCGAACTGAAGTTTGGCAAAGGCCTGGATCTCTGGGAACGGAGCAAGCTCGGAGTCCGGAATCGAGGATGCAAGCTCTGCGTGAATGGCGGACGTCACATTGTCTTGAACAAGAACTGGAGGCATAGGCACTTGATACATGTCTGTTAAACTTGTAGCCGGTAGTCCAATTGTATCTGAATACATTGACGGCCCCTGGTCTGCTCCGGCTTCTTGTACCATGACGCCTTGTTGAAGCGATGACTGTGGAATAGCGAAATCCATGTCCATGACCAAAACATCGTGAGAGGGAAGGTTGGTATTAATTTCGATTGCATTGTAAGGGCCCTCTGCCGTTCTTTGTAACGGTTCCCTCATTTCGTCCATATCTTCATGTGATGCACCCCCAGAAGTCTCTTCATTGTCATTGCTTTGCGCAAAATGCGGTTGCACCTCCAGCGCAGCTTCCATCTCTAAAAGGAGACCTGGCATGGCATCCTTTGCTTCCACTTCACCTACTCCTTCTTGTAAAGGACCGGTTATGGTGTCCAGTGCATCGATGCGAGAGGCGCCCAAGGCCACCGCCATTCTTTCAGTATCATCGCGCGCAAACACTGACTCTATTAGACGTACACCTGGGCATGCACGCTCGCTGTGCCGGACGTAAGAAGTCGTGTAATCGCCCAGCCGGTTCAGAACACAGTCGCATGCTCGCTGTTCGACAGTTGAGGCTTTTGGGAAGAATCTGGCTTGCGCAGTGAACGTTAGCAAGTTCGGGGTTGCAGGCCGGGGTGCGGTCCATCTCCGCTGTCCTGCAGAAAAGTCACTGACGCTCCATCTTTAACAACACACCGCCGTTTACTATTCTGAAAGCGAATTGAAACAGCCTAAAAGCCCATGCTATATCCTGCTACTGATGCCGAATAAAGACACAATGGAAAAATTGCCATAGATCAACTAGCTGAGAACCCATTATATTAAGATATTTCCCCTGCTCTACTTTGGTACCTTTCACAGAGTGTGAACTATAGGTGGACCCTCACTTACTGTTATTTTGGATGCAAACGGCGCAGAAAATCTACTCACAATTTGATGTTATTCGTAGAAATCTGTTTATGCCAGTAGCTCTTCTACTGAACCATTCCTTTCTAAAAGAAAACAGTAGTAGTTTCAAGAACATAGATTAGGATATCAAAACAGAAGTGAGTCTCACACATGGCATTTCGCATGCACCCAACAGACAATTTCGAGTCGCGATCGCAACCCGAGCTTTCGCTATGAAAGTATGATATGGTTATAGTTTTCCGTTGCTTTGAACCCGTTCTACCCATGTGTCAACTGCGCAAAGCATGGCCACGGATCGACCACATGCTACAGGCAAGAGATCATCAAATCTGTGTGCAATGCGATGAGAGTAGTGACGGTCGCCTCGTAACACAATGCAGAATTGATGGTAGACGAACTCGTTAATACCTTGTTCTAGGTTAAGATAGTTTTAGTCTGTATTATTGGATTGATACGGGCGTCCGCCGGTGACTGTGATCGTATCACGAGGGATGAATAAGTGTCCCAGCACTAATGATGCCTTGCCTGGCTATTGTACCTGCGCCTCTCGCGTTTGTAATGAACACTGAAAGATCACAGCGACCTTAAACGACTGATTGGGATACTTTGCCTCTCACTCGGCTCTGCACAATGGCTTTTGCTTAGTGGAGGGTCGTACAGACCGGCTTCTACCGCACCTACTTTAATTGTGTAGCTAGCAATAAAGCTGTGGGATTCTAGGGTGCAGTTACGATGCATTGTTAGAAGAGCTGAGTAATTGGCGTGCAAACTTACTGTATAAGGCCGCAACTTAGGAGTATATCATAGAGTTTTACAGCAAATGATACTTAGGGGACAGTTCCTACGCACATGGATTGTATAAGGCCATCGCGTAGCACCGGGGTTAACACAGTGAACAGCTGGCGGGGGGGGACTGATATCAAGCTAGCTTGCGCTGCTCCGGCTAATCATTTCTGTGGGGCGTGCAATACCGAGCGAAAGATCAAGCCATGGACGATCTCAATCACTCTCAAATCACTTGTCCCAGCTCAATGTTCCAGCATCTTTTGCCGCTGCGAGGTCTCCTTCGCCAGCAAAGTGTCATCAATTCATTCGTCCAATTCAGAAGTCGGCTTATCGTAGTGTCTATATGCCAATGACGAGGTCTCGTAGCCGTAAGGTCCCTCTAGAGAACCGAGACCAAGTTAATCAATATTGGCCGGACCGCATCTTCATCCTTCGTCGCTCCCATCATGCACAGCTCAGATCCTCGTGACTGTGACATCTGCCTCGTCTGACTACCAGGGTACCGCCTGCAGTTCTGGTTCTTTGACATAGGTCTCTTGCCGTATAACGCTTCCTCCTTCAGCAGCCTTCTTCCTCTGACTTCTCCTGTACATCCTCCTCCATCCCCACTTGCCCAAACCCCAGATGGTACCCAAGGCCACACTCGCAAGTATCCCAGGAGGAGCAACTAGAAAGCCAACTCCACTTGCGAAGGAGCCGAAGGCCGCTAGACTTCCGACAGCCGCAATGGCAGATCCGACTAGAGCGTACTTAGCCCACCGTACGGCGCGCCAAAAGATGAAAACACCGAGAGAGTGCAGAGAGCGGAGGAGAAGACGCAGTTTGAGGCTGTTCGGACGTGCTGCGCTGGCTGAGGGGGCGATGAGATAGTTGAAGCTGATGCGGGCGCGAGCCAGGGCAGAGGATTCGCGTGCAAGGTTGGCGGCGTCAGAGTCGTCTGGGTGAGTTTCGGCCCCAGTAATCGAGCCATTGCGTGAGTTCAGTGTAGCAGTCCCTCTTGACGGTGCCATGACTCCAAGATTTTAGATGGTGGAAAGCTGGACGGTTGAAGCGAAAATCGTTGAGACTGGACGTCGTGGAGAGGGTTTGAGGAATGTGCTCCGTACTGTACTTAAGTAGGGCTGAACAAATTGTGCATCTACATCAACCATGCCTCTCCGATGCCTTCATAATGTCTTTCCTCCCAGGTCTTGGCCTCGCAGCGCCCCGAGAAGCTCCAATCGTAGCCGTCCCTCGCTTCGTCGAACTCGAGAAGGGAACAGAATGGCGCTTCGAGGTTGCCTTCGGCGCGAAAATCGAAGTGCGACTGGTCTCGGGCACGGCTGAGATCTTTGGTACCGAGCTAGCTCCTGGACAAACATACAACTTCACGGGATTCAAAGCGGCAATATGGACATGGCATGGATGCAAGTTGGACGTAATGGGCGACTGCGAGAGCGAGTATGTGGCTGAAGAGACACCAATGGTCAGCTACGCAAATACACATTTTGCGCTGGAGAATCTACGGTCGAAGGCTGCGCTGGAGGGTTCAATAGGGCCAAGAGTTATGATTGTTGGTCCTGAGAATGCTGGCAAGACAAGTTTGGTCAAGATACTTACGGCTTATGCGACGAAAGCCGGACGGGAGCCGCTGGTAGTAAACTTGGATCAGAAGGAAGGTCTTCTGAGCATACCAGGCAGTCTCACTGCGACAGCTTTCAGCTCAATACTAGATGTCGAGGAAGGTTGGGGCAGCAGTCCAATTTCCGGCCCTAGTCCCACGCCTGTGAAGATGCCGCTGGTCTATTTCTACGGACTGTCCAGTGCGGAGGAGAGTTCCAAGATATTCAAACCTGTCACGACAAGGCTGGCACTTGCGGTCACCAGCAGATTTGAAGAAGATGCCTTGGCGAAGGAAGCAGGCTGTATCATCGACACACCGGGTGTAATCAGTCAAGGGAAAGGGGGTTACGACATAATACAGCACATTGTATCGGAGTTTTCAGGTTTGTGGCCAAGAATCAATGCAGAATATCGAAATGGAATAGCTAACGCGATGCTTTGACAGTAAACATATTGCTTGTTCTAGGTTCAGAGCGATTATACAGCGACATGACCCGGCGATTTGCAAAACAAAGCGCTAACCAAGACGAGGTTGTCGCCGTAATTAAACTCACCAAGTCCGGGGGCTGCGTAGACCGAGATGAGACCTTCATGCGCCAAGTACGACAACGACAGATCCGGTCCTACTTCTTCGGAGACAAGAAAGTCACCCTAAGCCCTCACACACAAGTAGTCGATTACAACCAGCTGGATATCCTCAAAACAGCTGATAGTGCGTATCTCATCCCTCTGAACATCTCACGTGATACTGACAGGCAGCAGCAACGGATTACTCTTCGTTTCTTCCCGGCGGCGAAACTGCGGATGATGATAGCAATCCTATCTTTGAAAAAGTAGAACCCTCGTTATCAATGCAGAACCGGATCCTGGCGGTGATGCATGCAGATGCTAATGCCTCGCACGAGATCATCCGAGATGCCAGTGTGGTGGGATTCGTGTATGTGGCAGATGTTGACGAGGCGAAGCGGAAGGTCAGGATACTGGCGCCTGTGAGTGGAAGACTTCCAGCTAGAGCAATGATCCTTGGAACATGGCCAGAAGGCGTGAGCGATTTGGTAGGGTAAAAGCAGATCGTAGAACAGCGTCGGGAAGCGGTTGCAGGCGTAAGCGAGACCGTTACTTCCATATCTTCAGACTGGCTCCAGAGGCGCACGAGCTTGAGCGTGCAAGTTGGCAGGGCCAAGCTGTGCGAAGCTCTCTGGGCACAATGCGGCGGCCACTCGGAATTCCTGCGAGACAAGGAGCCGCCGGTATCACTGACGTTCATGTGGAGAACTCCAGGTATCCTGAAGTTCGTTCGTGCTACGGGAACCAGGAGGCGTTGGTCTATGCTCGGCGAAGCGAGCATACCGACAGGTTGGTAGTCGCACTGAAAATCCAACCAAGAACAAGCATTCCCTGAGAATTTTCTCAAGGCGCGCGGTCTACAAGCTTGCTTCTCGTACACATAAATAGCTTTGCAGCCGATCTGAGTGGGCGACTTTACCAAGGCCTAGAGAATGAGTTCAGTTGTCCTCAGTACGGCTGCTTCTATGGTGGTTTCAAGTCGCGGAAAATCTTTGCGATGCTCTGCACGCCCTGTAGCACGTTCCAATCAGGTCCTAACCCAGGAGTCCACGAGGCGTGAGCGAAGTCTATAAGCTTCAGAGCGTGCGTTCTTGGTACCTCATCCTCGTCTTCGTTGGCAGAATCATACGCAGAGCGGTCGTCAGGTAGTTCTTCCTCGTCTACTTCACCGTCAGGCAGGGTTGACGGCTGTGCCGTTACTGCCTTCGCCAGTCTCTGAGGGTCGCCTTCGTATACAAATAGCAAACTTGCAGAGTACATCCTACTCTCATTTCTCTTCAGCAGCTCAAGTACCTCTGTCACCTCCTCGCGAAACCTTTTCATCACGAGCTCCCTCAGATCGCACATGGAGTCCCCAGAAAAAGCGTCAGGAAACATAAAAGTATTAAAGCCCTCAACTACAGTCTCTGAGGTCAAAGCTCGCCCGTACATCTTGTCGTAGATCTTGTACCCAACTGCGTCGCCGTGCCAAACTCGCATGCCCGCAATCCTAAACCCAAGGCTTCCGCTCGTCGTCTCGCTGGCCAGCTTTTCGAGCTTCGCCTTCTTCTCAGGTTTCGCATCATCAGCCCATAATCTCACACCTAGCTTGACGTCCATGATATTCGGCCTTTTGAAACCGGCTGCCACATTCTCCATTACGATGGCTAATTCGGTATTTAGCTTTTTGCCTTCGAGCTCTTCACGACTAGCAGATTGTATGCCGTTAGTGGCGATCACTCCCTGCTTCATATCAGGCAAGCTAACAGGGTGGACATCACCAGACCCGTCCAATGTGTCCACGCTGCAAGTAGCAAGTTGAGCGACTTCTGCAGCAATTGCTGTTGAAGCGTGTTCCCCCGGTGCCCCTAGCTTCAAAGTACCCATGAAGGTAGGGATA
Source organism: Lichenothelia convexa (assembly GCA_021030975.1). Classification (NCBI taxonomy): domain Eukaryota; kingdom Fungi; phylum Ascomycota; class Dothideomycetes; order Lichenotheliales; family Lichenotheliaceae; genus Lichenothelia; species Lichenothelia convexa. The sequence continues at coordinate 30,028 of JAGFMK010000036.1, forward strand.
TGCTCTGCAAAACTAGGGTGTTCGGCGAAAGTGGTCTCATAGAATGCAATTTCCGCGGCGGTGCATGGTTTGATAATGAGGGTGCCAGTTGGATCGGCGAGTACGCCATCGCTATTGGAGAGGTTAGACGACACATGAGCAGCGGAGGTGGTTACTTACTGTCCAGCAGCGACAGCGTCGAAAGAGACCAGATCAGACTGCTTAAGGCTCGACTGAGCCATGTTGATGAAGTGGCCTCACTAACGTGTCAGCAGACGATACGATACTCTCATGCTAGAGTACATCGGAGCTCCGTATCACCCGAAGTCTTGGTGGACTGCGTCGCTGGAGCACGCCAGAGGATATGTAAGGGTTAAAAAGGCCATTGCTGAGTATTGTCCGCGAGTTGGATGAAATAAGGGCTCTGACGTACCCCGCTCCGTATTCCGTTCACATTGAGGTTTGTTTACAGTTTTCAACTTCAACCAATTATCAGGCAAGACAGATAATTGAACATTCGGAGGCGGGCCACCTCGTTCGACTTGAGGACACACTTTACTCAGAAGGTCCCGTAGAGTTTGAGCAAATGTGTCCAATCCAGAACATATTTGTCACGTAGGCATCCTAATATCCGCTTCATCTTCAGGAAGTGATCTATTTATAAGTGAAATTCTTCAGTCCGGCTGCGGCCTCCTGCAGCGTCTGTAATCTACCTTATTGGGTGTTTGCACTTCCATACATCGAATAGCAAACACTAAGGATGCTCGGCTAAATCAAAATTGTCCAGTGCGCCCATATGGGAACTTCAAGCTGAATGATGTGATATATTGTCTAGTGACAATTGCCTGGAGAATTGAAATCTCGGGATTCACTGTCTCTCTCTCACTAATTAACCACAGCGGATCTCACGGGTTGCTTAGCTCAGCTCGTCCACTTCAGCGCCTTTGAACAACATCCTGCTCAGATCTGCACTCCCAGCAACTACTCAATATGCCTAGCTCTACTATGACGCCCGCTCAGCAGGCGGAAGCGGACGAGCTAAGACGACAGGTAAGCTGCGTGCAAGACTATGAGGAATTGCAAGACTAAGTTCCTGAAGGTGGAATACTACTTTTCCGACCAGAACCTTCCCACCGATCAGTATCTGCTACAGAAGATGGACGGTGCTGCAAACAAACCGGTCCCAATCAGCACCATTCACACGTTCAAGAAGATGCAGAAGTTTCAACCGTACTCCTTTGTCGTCGATGCCTTGAAAGAAAGTGCCTTCCTGGATATTACTGAAGATGAATGCATCAAGCGGAAAGTGCCCTTTGATCCACTTGATGATGATTCAGATGGCGCACAAATGGACCTATCAGGAAAGCCTCAGCAGGCTGCATCTACAAAGCCCAAGAAGGGGATGGTATGTACACTACCCGTGTGTAATGCTTCGGGCTGAGCGATTCAGGATGCGCCTACTGGCTTCGAGGAGTTCTTCACGGACCCGCCCATATCCGCGACAGAGTTCGTGGAAGAGGAAGCCCTTTACTCGCTGTAAGCCCGGACACTCCTCATGTACTTAAGACACAACTAATGAGATCAGAGATAAGTCATTTGCCCAGTAAGTCAAACCTGCAAGCGAGTGTCTTACTGCGAATATGCAACCCGTCATATACTGCTCGTAGTTATCCCAAGTATATTTTTCTAATTCTACAAAGCCGCATCGAGACAGCGATTCAAAGATATCAAGCCAGGAGGAAGTTTCATCAGGCGCAGCGAGATATCTTTCACAAGTGGATGAAATTCGGCGGCGTTGATATGAATCTGAAACAGTACTCAGGTGGACTTGACAACAAGTATCTCGAAGATCATACAAAAGCCGAAATCGCAGAGATGTCTGCAACATCCTACGTAGGTGAGGACAAAGAAAACCTGGGACAGCCTGGTTGTGCTTGGACAGTTGACTTGGAAGGTCTCGCGAAGGGGTTCCTGTATGCCACCTTTTGATCTCTCACGATGCAATAATTGCTGAACTTCACGCAGGTCCTCCTTATACCCGTACTACTTCCATCTACAGACCGAGGAGCAGATTGAGAAAGGCACAAACATCCTCCGCAACTTCTACAACTATCTACTGCATCACAATGTTTGTCCAGAATACAAAGACCAGCTTTACGCCGCTCGCAAAGTATGCGATCTTGCCGAGAAGGAGCTGTTCTGCATCAGCAAAGTCTCTTCGGAGTTCCCCGGTGACTTCAACGTTGCGTGCTCGACGTTGTACGGTGGCTACTACCAAGGCATCTACGCCGGTGACCAGGCCTGGGCTAAGGATAATCCGGCTAATGTTGGCATGAGCGACAAAAAGGCGAAAAAGGTCTCCATGGTTGGCGTTGCCGCTTTGGCAACTGAGGAACAGGTCGCTGCAACATGTACATCCGAGCCCTACCAAGTCCATTCAGAAGCTGTAGGCCTCGAAGTGACTGGCATCGAATTTGCCGACGCGGAAACCCAACAATCCTATCAGATGCAACGACAAGGACTAGTGCGTCGTGCCGGGAAACTTCACTGCAAGACCTGGAATGCACCCGACCTGAACAGCTACGACCTGCCCGCTCATGCAAGGCACAGCTCGCCGCAGGGCAAAAACTATACCTTCTTCATGGAAGAAGATATACTGAAGTATTGCTTTGTGGGCATGAAGTTTGAGGCTACGATACGGAAGCTCAACATTGGCATCACATACTTTGACGAGGTCGCCTCTGTGCACTGCTCTTTCTATACGTACCTCAACAACGAACTGATGCGCGGCTGGAAGGACGTGAAATATCTGACTGAGAAAGAGAGCATGAAGATGGAGAGGACTGAGCGTAACGAAGCTCCTGATGTGATTGACATTGCTGCGGGCTGAACAAGGTTCTTTCCACTTTATGATCGTGGGGCTACTGGCGTCGGAAGCTACCAGATATCAGCACCGGGTGCTAGCATGCGAAGAAGGCGTCCCCTGAGACAGGCCAGGCTTAGGCAAAGGATACTTCATGCTTTTGGATGGAGCTATTGGCGCATACTGCATCTTTTCGAGATAGCATGGAAAGTATGGAGTTTGCTTTGGCACGGTCTACAAGTTTATGGCTTCATCAAGAGCTTACCCGTGGTTACTCTCCCTTCAAGATCCTAGAAAGACATTAGAACGGCGAGGACTTGAATTGTTCCAAGAACACTTACCTTGTGCACCTGCTGCACCTCCTCTAATGGGTACACCTTGTGTATCCTCACGTCCATCTTGTCCTTGGTCATGAAATCGAAAAGCTCATTGGTATACTTCTCAAACTCTTCCCGCGTGGCTATGTAATTGAACAACGTGGGCCGTAGGAGCTTCGCGTTTTTGGCCGTCAATCGTCTATTGCATATCTTTAGCAAGTGAACTCTCTGAAGTGTTCCAGCTATCCACATACCCGATAGTGAAAGGCGGTACAGCACCGCTTGCATTCCCGAAGCTGACCATACTGCCTTTCCGGGCAACGCATTCCAAACTCCCGTCAAAAGTTGATTTCCCCACTCCGTCAAAGATCGCCGCCACACCTTCACCGCCAGTGATTTCCTTGACCTTCTGCACAAAGTCGTCTTTGGAATAGTCAATCATGACCTCCGCTCCATGTTCCTCCGCTAACTTGATCTTCTCCTCCGTACTAGCCGTCCCAATGGTCCTCGCTCCCACCGCCCTCAGTAGCTGGCACAGCCATAACCCCACTCCTCCCGCTGCAGCATGCACAAGCACCCAATCTCCCTTCTCCACCCTATGTGCCTCGCGAATAAGTGTCAAAGCCGTCAGACCCTGCAGGATGGCGGCGCAGGCGTCAGCGTTGGAGATTTGAGACGGGATAGCCATGGCGTGTTTCGATGGCACGGCAGAGTACTCTGCGTAGCCACCTGTGGCCATCCAGACGACTCGGTCGCCCTCGTGCAGGGAGGAGGGGTGGTTGCCTGAGCCGAGGGAGACGATGGTGCCGGAGGCTTCGCGGCCGAGGATTTCGGGCTTGGTGGAGGGGTAGAGGCCTGTGCGGAAGTATCTAGGGAGAAGGTTGTGATGTTAGCCACTGGTAAGGTCTGCAATTAATGGCGAATGGAGGGATGGACGAGTACGAGGTTATTGTGAGGGCGAAGATTGGGATGAGGAGGGTGAGTTGCGTACGTGTCGATGTAATTGATGCCAATGTACTCGTTCTTGACCAGAATCTCCCCTTCCTTTGGCTGAGGGACCGGAAGATCCGTTTTGTATTGTAACACCTCTGGTCCACCGGTCTTTTCGACCAAGACACCTTTCATCGTTTTTGGGACGGATTGTGAGGCCATTGTGCGGACAGGTAGTGGGGCAAGGTGGGATTGGAGGGATGAGAGTCTTCTTGTCGAGGTTGTTAATAGTTTTGAGGTAGAGCGCAAGAGGAGAGACATGTACTGAATGACGGAGACGTAAATCAAAAAGTTCCTCTACGAATGCATGAGGGGGCCCCCGAGGTCCCACATTTGGTTGCACCGGCTGGGGTATGAGAATGGAGAGGAACCGTGGAAGCTTTCCGCACGAGTCCCGAGCTGTCTGAAGATGCGCCGAAAATCGAGCGACTTCCCCTTTCATGCATGTGCTTTTAGATTCAATCTAGATAGAGAGGTGACAACAAATATACTGTTACACTTTCAACCAGCTTAGTAGTTCCCAACTTCAGCCCTGGACCAAGGACGACAATGATAATAAGAGACAGACTCAAGAACAAGAAGGGCCTCTAACGTGGAATCCTCAGGCTAGGGATCGCCGCCCACTTTATGATATTTCGATGATCATTAAATCGTTTGGCGGAGTCCCATAATACCTTGCCCTTAGATACTGAGCTAACATCGATATTCTCTGTACTTATGCCATGTCTGCGTATCATCTCCAGCATCCCCCAAAGGCCCATGGAAGGCGCAATCTTGAAATAATAGGAAAATCACACAACTGGGGACACCGGAAGAACTACCTTCAAAATTAGTAGAACGGCCGGACGGCGAAAAAGACCAATTGCCCTGCGAATCGGAACTCAGCAGCTCACAGATAGGCGAAGATTCCGCATGACCTCCAAGCAGATCCATATGATTCTCATTAGCATCAACTACTACGATCATGTCATTCAGAGGTACAAGTCTGCCATGCTGTAAAGACGTAGATCCAGCTAGATCAGTCAGAAGGGATTTAATTCTACGGTGAGCATTTTCTTCTCTCCGGATAATATCCTCTCTACCTTCTAATGCACTATTACAAAGAACTCCGGCAACTGTGTCTTGTCGTACAGGTCTTCGACGCAACAATCAATCCACGTCATCCGCACTCGTATGCGGTCCCACCACCACCGCGGAGCCTCCGTCCTGCGCAGCAGACGGGTAAAAATCCACTTTGCCGCCTCCTTTCAATATCCCTGTCCTATCGTACAACGTCCGTGCCCGCACGTACGGATCCAACCTCCAGTAGTTATCTCTCAGCTGCTCCGCAAGTCTATGCCTCTCCTCCATCAGCCGTCTCGATTCGGCTTGGCCGGCCTGTATCCACTCGATAGTACATTGCTCATACTTTTTCACCAGCTCAGCGCGGTCTCTTTCAAACTTAGAGCGTGTTTCCGCGTCGGCCATGGCCCGATTTTCGGCAGGATTGGGCTCGACGTATGAGTATGTCCATTGTTCGTCGCCGCCAAGTTCCTTCGGTATTTGAGAGCGGGGGATGAATGATGAGAGTTCGTCGAGGTTGTTCGTGAAGTGGACTTTGCCTGCCACGACCGGATCCAGCCAGCCGCGGATGACTTTCCATATTCCTGGAGCAGGGTGTCAGCAGCGCCGTCTCCGGAGAGACATGATGTGGGGATGCGGCTTACCTTGAAACACCCACGGACTCTTGTGTACTAAGACCGCGCCCAGGCTTTCCGGGTAGTTCGCCTCAAAGCACTTTATCATGAATTTTACTGGTGTATAATCCTAACCTTATTAGCGAGGGTGTGCAGCAAAAGTGGTGAAGCGCCTTACCATGTTCGCCAGAGAAAAGTCTGTCATATCAAAAACAATTGTCTGTCGATCCTTAGCAGAAATCGCTATATTGGCGATAGTAATACTCACAGCTGTATCGACAGGAGGTCTTAACAACATCCGTGCAGTTTCTATAGTGTATACCGTATATCTTTCCAAACTCGTTTCACTCTGCTGTCCTTGCTTGTGTAACCGTACCCTTACAAAGCACATCGGTCTACCATCCTTATCAACGCCATGCAAAAAGCTCTTGCCCATACGCATCTGTGTCAGGAAGTCTTCGCCTTCTTTCCTCGTCGCGGAGTTCGAGCTCTTAGAGTCTTCGAGCGATCCCGCCTCGCCTCTCTTCATTATGTCGTCATCTACATGCATTTCCTGTGAGCGCCAATGCATTGTAGCCACCAGCATCACTAGTGCAGCATGGACGTCCCATTTCCTGGCTCGCAAAAACCGCAAGAGCAGGCCGTCCGGGTGATCATGTTTTACCATGCCCCAAAACGCTTCTCTTAAATCTTCTGGCTTTTGGCTTGCCAATGCCTTCTTGAAATCTTTTGCCAAATTGTACTTGTCTTCCGAGTCCGAGATGTCCGCCGAGTCAGCGTCCGAGTCGTGGTGTTTCTTGCCGAAGAGGTGCAATCGGCTTTTTTTCTTTCCCTCATTGCGGGTGTCTCTCGACTCTGCGCCGCTATCGACGCTTGCTCTCCCCTCGTTGACATCTTGCGCACCGCCATTGATTCCAAACACCTTAAGCGTCACCTGCCAGAGTTCGCGCAGTTTGGCCTCCTGTTCCGCAGTGAGGTTACCCGGCCGTCCATGCTGTAATTGAGATTGCATACCCAAGAGGAGCGATGGGTCTACAAGCCCCGTAGGATAAGGCTCCCCTGATGGTTGATTTTCCTCTTCGGTAGGACTATGGGCCTGCGATGATCGCTGAGGGTATTGTATGATCAAACAAGCACCTGCAATGGTGACACCAAGTGCAGTCGCAACACCGGTATAGCTAAATCCACTTTGTCTGATGGTACGCAGGTGGTTCTTGGTGGTGTTCGAGTAACTACGCGGTGGAGGACAGCAGTTGGAGTGACTGCTTGGCAGCTGACGCCTAGGATGCAGCCGGACACAGGCTTTAGAGAGATGCGGATAACAATAAGGCCTGATGCCACGCCAAGGGCAAGAGATCATATATCTACGGCAGATAGCCTCGCTTGTTGCACATGAAGTTTACCCTAGACGCGTTGTCAAGAAACGTGGACATGGACAAGACACATCTGCAGAGCACACCGACTGGCGTCATCGCGCAGAGACTCGGGCCTCCCGAGCCCCACCACACTGATGGGAGGTGATACGTGTACAACGCGGCAATGCAAGCCACCACGCCTATCACCAATACTTAATATTAGTTAATTAGATTAAAAAGATCGGCAAGAAGGACTGTTTACTAGTAGATCTGTGCGCAATGCCTGTGCGCAGCAAAAGGAGAAGGTATTACTACTACTGTCACCCAGCCCTCGCTGCTGCTGGCCTTCGTAAAATCCTCCACCTTTCGTCTCATTACAATATAGTAACATACAGCACTAAGCGACAGCGACAGCGACAGCGACAGCAGCAGCAGTGAGGGAGGCGACAGCGAGGTACAGGAAGCAGCACTAAATTCTTTTCTACCAGTCTCCACCATTGTATATAGGGTAAATAGGTCATTTTAATACATCTGTGCTGCAACTCCTCCACATCCAGTGCCAAGAAGTCCGTGATAGACACAGCGACAGCAAGGTCAGTGGCTGGAAGGCTCAAATTGCTATTCTTCAGGGGAAATACACATAGAAATTACTATGTGAAACCCCCCCCGCTAGTAGCAAGCCCAGCTGCACGCCCACAACGCCAATCACCCACCTTTTTACCCGCGTTGTACACGTAACACGTCCCTGCTACGATCACCACACTTCCAAAACGCGTCAAGCAAGCCGTCCTGCTTGTCCTCACGGTCCTCGCATTCGCAAGTAAAATAATGGCAACACCTCACACCTCCACGCACAACCGCTCGACCTCCCACTCACGATCCCATCCCCCATCCCGGCCTACAACTCCCCTCCGCCCAACCTCACGCTCCTCCCTCCGCACCTCCCAGCACGGCACCTCGCACAATGGCGCGTCTTCAACCTCCTCTCCCCTCGAAACCCTCGAGCCTGCCTTCGCCGAGCTGTCAGACTCGATGGCCGACCTAGAAGCCAACTTCATGCACCTGCAGCTCATGCACGAGAGCCTGTCGCGGTTCAGCGAGAACTTCGCTGCCTTCCTGTACGGGCTGAACATGAATGCTTTTTGTGTCGACTTTCCCGAGGTCAGTCATCCATTGCCCGCTTTCCGTTGCGCATAGAGTACTCGGAAAGGGCTCTGAGCTGATACCCGTACGTTTGCATAGGCACCGATCCTTGAGTCCTTCAAGCGCGCACATCTCCTATCCTCCTCTATACCCTCTACCAATCGTCTATACCACCCTCCACCCTCAAACACCACGACCACCCGCACCAATCCCCCTTCTCATTCCCAACCCACCACCAATCGTCCAACACCAACCGCTCACCGCCCTCGCCCACCCTACTACACCACCGCCACCATCGCAGACGAAGACGCAACCATGATGACAACGGCCTCGTCCTTCGTCGATCACCCCAACCCTCATTTATCATCCAAGTCCACTATCCCGACACCCACAAAGACCTCCTCTTCCTCAAGATCCGTGACCATGACGCCGAATCGTACGGCATCGTCACTGAGAAGTTCCGTAACTTCCCGCGGTCGTGGTGCAACTGTGGGGCCTAGTACAGGAAGTGGTAGGGGAAGTGGGGGTGGGAGTGGGAGTGAGATTGTAACCGGCGTTAGGGGTACCAGGGCGAGTATGTTGGCCAGGGCGGCGGGGAGGGGGAGAGCAGCAGCAGAGGGACCACGTGTGCGGTAAGCCGCAGTTTGAGGAGAGTGCAGTATTGTGGAGGCTCCCAGCAGAGGGAAGGCGTCATCCATGAGCGGAAGCTTTGTCGCTTGGCTTTAGAACGACGTGAATTGAGTCGGACCTCACGAGCTGAGGCCTTGACAGGATCCAAGGCGCCCCTACCAGTGCTCGGACCACAATTGAAACCCGGGCCCTTTTTGGGAGCGCTAAGATTTTGGATCGGCTGACCGAAGTAATGTAGCCGGATCAAGTTGTTCGGACCGTCGATTAAGCATAATGGCGCCTTTCACTCGTCAAAATATGATCAGAGAATTGTAATCAATATCATTAGCAATTATCTATATGCGCAGCAAAGCAAGAGAGCAGATGAGCGATGTCGGGCCCATGAAAAACGAAGGGAGCAGAGTTGCCGATCAGTGTCGCAACAGTGGTATCATAAATCCAAATGCGCCCCCAATCCTCCAATCTAGTTGTTTCGCTGAAACGCATCAATAAAAAGTTCAATAAGTCAATTAGCATATTCCGTATCGTGAGAAGCGTCTATGTCGTGCGTTGCGTGGCTTCGATGTTCAAGCGGAAGCGGACGTTGAAAGCGAAGTAGGAAATGGTTGCTTTCCTTCTCTGCGTACGGCCCACGCTTTGAATGCGACGACGATTACCGTCCAAGCCATGAGGAGGGCGGTGAAGCCCATGGTCACGGTGAAGATGAACATGGCATCCAGGCCGTGCCGCCTCATCGCGTTCACGGTGTCCATATTCTGTCAAGCAAGATTAGCTCAGTCGGTCGCTTCTTGAGGATGGAGGCAGCAAACGGATAACTTACACTACCCATAAAGATCAACCCTCCAGAAACGAGGCAGAATGAGACGATCAACTCCGTAGGCGGCCGGCTAGGGAGATAAGATGTCGGTGGCACGAGATACAGGTTAAGGTACGTCAGTCCTCTGACGATAGCTCCGCCGAGGAAAAGCATTCCCCACTGTTTGTGCACCATAGTTGAGACCATGTTCAATTGGTGGTGCGAGCTCATCATCAAGCCAAGAAGCATGATAATCAGTGCGGGAACTGGGTTGAGCGAAACGCCGTATGTTTTCGGTGGTTTCCGAGCTTCGTCCGCTTGGGCGTTCGGTTGCGCCAAGGCGATCGACGTGCTACTCATGAGATCCCGCACCCTCTTGCTCTCCACAAGCATACCCAGTATGCCACCGCCGAAGAACATTATAGTGATCGATATATGTTCCAAATCTTGCGCTGACCACTTGTCACCCCAGGCTGCCAGGTGTTCCAGAAACACATTTGTGGCCCCATAGAACCAGATGAGGAAACTCTCCATGAATTCCGCGGACGGGACCCTGGCACCTCGAGGGCCAACAACATCGGCTCCGGGCTTGACATTCCAGGCCCAGCCGAAGTCGGCGAAAGCGCCCATCCAACGCCCCAGGGTAAAGAAACCGTACCACAAGAACACGGCGCCTTTGATGAAATGCGCAAGACCAGTGAAGACGTGATCGCCGCGGAACACTCCGGAATAAGCGACAACCCCAGTGGTAAAGGCTACAAAGCCAACCATGAGGATGGTGCGCTCGAGCAGCGTGTGCAAGAAGCTAAGGATCTTCCGCAATCTGCCGGCCGCAAAGCGCAGTATATTCCGTGAGAGGAAACGGTCCACACGAGTATCATGCAGGAACCCGCGCTTTTCCATCTCATCGCCGCTCTCTGTATCATCTTCCGAGCGTTGCTGAAACTGAAGCTCGGGAAGCGGCTGGTGCGTCTCCGACTGTTCACTTGGGGAGCGGGTGTTGGAGAGGGAGGCCGAACTGCGCTCAGTGCCCTGCCCGGAATCCCTTGACCATCTGTAGGTGTTCCAATTCTGGTTGCGCAAGTCATGCCATTGTTGGTGCTCAGCCATCGCCTGGACTGAGGGAGGCGTTTGCGACTGATCCTGCGATGGCACAGGGGCATAGTCCCTCTTCCAGCCGGTACACCTGTTGATTAGCCCAAGCATCACCCAAGCTACTGCGATCCAGGTAATGGCCCAGCCAGCCGTATGATGTGCGTTGCCTGGGTAGAGGTCTGGCGTTTCGTAGTTGTATATGATGCTGACAAGGATGCCGAAGGTATGAACGACGAGGAAGGAAGATTGCAGGAGTAGGGCCAGACGGGACGTCGCTATACTGAGCATCACCGCTGTGACATTGATCAGCCAGTGCGCAGTAACAGGGTGTCAAGAGGCGATACCAAGAGGCAGTAATATTACCCATCCAAGAACCATTAAGATTATATGTGCGAGCATCAGCCTGGAATACTGAGGAAGCCCAAAGTAATTGGGCATTTCTTGTTCGTCCATGGTCGCGGCTGTTAACGTTGTAATTGTTGCCGAGGAGTTGCTCGGTACTCCATGCACAACGCCCACCTCCACGGGCGAAACGTATGAATTATCAGTGCCATGGGCAGATGCAAAGGAGAATGCTCCCAGCAAGAGGGCGACGAGTGTGAGAGCGAAAGTGTGCCCTCGGGCCATGTACGGTTAGTACAAAGCTGTACAACAAGAGAGCGGGAAGCAAAGCAGATATGATGACGGTCAGTGTGATTGATTCTAGCAAATGCCTCGCTACGAGCAATATGAGGGATGGTTCAAGCACGCAGAGACGAATAGCAGAAAGATAGATGAAGTGCAGGCGCAGTGCCGCGGAGGGATTATTCACCTCGCAGCTTCTTACTTCAGTCTGATATGTCAGCATGATCGAGTGACAGCAATCGATGTCTGCCTCTTTTCTAGCGAATGACGTCGAAGTGTTTGCAGAGAACAGTTATAAGAGTCAACTCTATCGGTGCGCACATCGTACCGCGGGCCGCACCAACAACAGTTGCTTCGTCCGTGGGCGGAAGTCATGCGAGGGTGCCTGGGCTGCCAGCTGCATCGTAAAGTCTTCCAGGATGCGTGCGGCTTTGAAATTCCATCACGGACAGATGCGCCCTGTCACTCCGACGAAACCCACCCCTACCTAGGTACCTTATCCACCCTCTGCCAGCAGATGACAGCGGAGGATCGTCATCCGAGCCTCCTTCGTATCATCCTCAAGCGATGTATGATAGCATCTTGCTGTCGCCTGCCGCCATCTTTTGCAGTATTATAAAAGCGCGTGCATACAGATGAGACACCCTTACCCACGCTGCAGGTGCCATGGACACGACCGAGGCTCGTATTTCTTGTTGCACTGCAGCCGGGTGCCGAGCACCTGCATCAAAGCACGTCGTCGGCTAGTATAGCGCCCGACATTGCCGTGACAGCCTTGGAGTTGAACCTTGAGGTTTGGTAAGCGTGAGCCTCATCTTCCCTGTCCAGAAAGGGCTACTGTGCATGGCATACCTCTCTTCAGCCAATCATGCTCAAGCGCTTAGGTCGGGAGAGATCTTGATGACTCTCGGCGTTAGGAAGCTTGCCTCGTACTGTAACTCCGATTATCCATGAATAGTACGAAGTACGTCTCTCTGTTACAAATACGACTCAGCAAAAAGCTCTACAACGTTCGAACAAGTCCTTGCACGACCGTGAGTATGTGTAGCGTACGCACTCAATAGCAACTGCGGAATTCGTTTGTGCTGGTTCACTTAGAGTTACAGCATGCTAAGATGTCAGTTTGCACTCGGAAGTTGATCACAGGGTTAGCCCAGCAATTGCGTGCTTCAGGAACATACACGAGAGCAAATGACTCACACCAGAAGCAGCGAGATCGCTCCATGAAGAACTCCTAGTGCTTGCTTGGACCGGTCCAGAGAATAGTTGAAAGCCTTCATAGCTTGCGAGCGATATCTGCAAAGTTGACACATCCTGAGCGCCCGAAGCACCTCCGACTCAGGTGACCAAAAGTCACCTCAATAGGTCTAGAAGTGCTTCCATTGGTATTGCCTCTGAACTGCCATGCCGTAACGCGGAATTGTAGAGAGGCTTGCTCCTCAAAAGCCCCCATTCCGCAATAGGGACTGTTACCTCTAAACATGCAAGGCATGAACGCCAATCTCCTCCATTTACACTGTGTGTATACCACGGAGAAATGCAAACTCCACCTACGACCGGTATTGCAGGCCGGGGCTTGTCTTAATATTTAATGAATGTCCAAGATCATGGTTAGGGGTGTATTCACAGCGTGTACAAAAAGCTCTTCAAGAACCACCGGGGCCCGGTAGCTCGCTAACTCGACGTCAAAACCACCCGCCCAATTGCCTCTTCGAATTCTTCTTTTCGCGCCCTTCCCCGTGTGAGTCTCAAGCCATATCACTGCATCCATCACTTCGGTCTCCTCAACGGATGTGCCTCCGTATTACTACAAGAACCACACGTTAGCAAGGATTTCTGCACCCATTTACGCCGCGTTCACGCCGCGATCCCGCTCCATTTGCCGTATCCTTCACTATGTTCGCCTCCAGCTCTTCAATGCACCAGCAATCAGAGCGGAACCACTTACAAGACCCACTCGTCCAGACTGTACTCCCCTTCCTCGCTGAACAGCAACCAGAAGTACTTCAAAGTCTCCGCGAGCCAGAAGCTCTCCATACTATCGGCCTGCACAGGCGCCCGCGCTGTGACATCTTTGATGGCCGAATAACCGTGCGTAGTGCGTGTTGCCGCTTCAATGGCCTGGAACATGCGCCAGCCGGTGTCACGCCAATGAGGGGAGCCAGTAATGCGGTATAGGTAGAACACGGATTCTATAGCTTCCGGCCTGCATTGATGATGTATGTTAGCGTCCTTCATAGATGGAAACGTTCTGCTAAAGCAGACTTTGCACAGGTGAAATGACAAGTAAGAAATGGGGCAGGTGGAACAAGCATGCTCAACGAACGTGGAGCGCAGATTTACCTGAGTATGTATCTCTTATCTGTCACTTTGGTGAAGCCGGGCGGCAGCCGCTCGTCCTCAATGCGGACTTTGACATATTCTTCATGCGTAGGCGGTGGTGGTGGGCTATATACCTCCGTCTTTGAAGGTTGCGATACGAAGGACATTGTAGGGGAATTCAGAGTGGACGAAACCGAGCCAAGGGAACTTGTGAAGGTGGCAGAAGAGCTTATTGGAGGCGCTGCCGCACCAGTGGTCTCGCTATAGTCGTCGACCTGTCTTTTTACTTTGTCGTAAGCAAGTCCTTCAATCGGCGAGTGCGCGGCCGTATCTGCTATTACTATCGATGATGTTGAAGATGCATCAGGCTTGGCAGTTTCCGAGGCTGCTGGGACCTTTGTAAGCTGATCTTTCGCGTTCCCTGCTTGGTTCTGATGGAGGGCCTCCTGCAACGACAAATCATCTGCCACGCTTGGAGGTGGTTTTTGCCTCGATGCCCGGAACGGGTCGAGCAGATCCCACCATCGGGTCTCGTTCCATGCGCAGTCAGTCATAGTCTCACAGTCAACTATTTGAAATATTTCTGGCATGATGCCAGTCACGGTCGCGTTGTATGCCCATACACAGCCTTCGGTAAGCTTCTCGGCGAGCTGCAGGTCAGATGGACGGTCAAAGGCTTTAGATCCAAGAGCATACATGCCGCCTAAGAAACAAGTTAGATGCTCCATGGTCGGTGTCAAGCTTTGGAACACGGTCTTGTCCGAGGCGCCATTGGTGCGAAAATTTCCGGCGAAAAGGATGTCTGCGTTGTCGATTGTCATGGGACGGAAGATGATATGTTCAGTGATTGCTTCAACGGCTCTTTCGTACATAATGCGGTATTGCTCCGTCATTCCACCGAGCAAAATGTATTCCTAGCTTGATTAGCCCAGTGTCTCGTAGTTCGGTATGTTGCATAAGTACTTTTGGCAAGTACTCATAAAGTGAGTCTGCTTGACCGCCAACGCTGAACGTTTCAATGCCGATTTGGAAAGGAGAAGCAAGGCCTTGAGTGACACATTCTTCTTGAAGAATTGATTGAGCGACCACGGGGCCACGCCCAGAAACAGAGTTGTTGATGCTTGACGTTTGACTCAAAGTCGATGCGTCGACCAACTGCCTCTTCAATCTTGTACGGTCTTCCCAATGGGCAATCTTGGCTTTGTAGCCCGGCGCTGGCTGAACTGGAAGGGGGACTTCGACCGAATCATTTTCAGGCATAACGTGGTCTGCAGGTCCTCCAGGCCCGTACCCAGGTCCGGAATGGACCTCAGACACAGGCTGTTGCAGCATCTGAGGAGGTTTGACCTGCGGAGTGGAAGGAACCCGTTTGGCTGGTCCACAGCCGGACGCATCTACAGTAAGAGGCCACAGACCTGGCAACTTAGTGTGCATCTGCCACTCGTCAAATGCGTTGGTTATTCTAGCGATAGCGTCGTAGTACTTCGGCTCACCCGTCAACTGGGCTAGCCTTGTAAATTCAAGTGACAGTGAGCCCAGCTCGGCGAGAACCACTCGAGTCTTTGCTCGAAGCTGCTGCGACGCAACCGCACTGTGGGAGATTAGCTGGCTATACTGAAATGGGTTCCTTTACCTTACGGTTTCCAATAGTAGTACGTCACTGGCATCCGGTTCGGCGTGTCAAAGGCTCCCATCAACACTTCAGCCAACTCTGCCGCCTTGTCCAGCAAGACCCTATACTTTGCGCCACTAGCATCGTACGCTCCTAACAGTCCGCCCAAATAACGAATGACGGTTTCAAACAACGGTATATCGTTCCTGACGGACGTCGTAAAGTCGATCAGTGCCACAGCGTTTACGGCCTCCTGAAACTCCTTCTCCAAGCCCATTATCCATAGCGTATCCAACGAATCAACCAATGTGGCACCCCAACCGCAAAATGGATCTTTATGTTTGCCTGTCGTAGGTTTCACTTCGTCATGCATCCATGCGAACTCTTTGTAACCCTGCCAGGAATCCAGGAAAGCATGTTTTATCACTGTCAACCTTCCAAGCCTATCCGCTTTGCCCTGTGGCGACTCCACCTTGTCGAATACATGCTGGATCCTCGGTAGTGGTTTCGGTGTCCCGCTAGGGAGCTGAATAGTGGACCCAGATGGTATTGGGAAATGTTCTTGCTGCCGCTCCCAGTGAATAACTGGGAAGTCGACTGCTAATAGTTCTGCTTCGAGGTGCTCTTGGTCAGGCTGGCCAATAATTCCACCGGGCAAATCCGGTAGACGCTGCTTATCAGGCGTGAGGGCATCTTCACTGAGCGGGATGGTCTTGCTGGGAGTTGTAGTAGCAATGGTTTCCAACGACGTAACGGGGATGATGGAGGTAGCTTGAGCAGCCTGGGTAGGCTCTTCAACTGGCGCTATTTGACTGATCGTCTCTGTAAGTCCGCTGTCACCGGCATGGGGATCTTCGACGGCGGGGTGTTTCGGGCCCTTTAAGATACTCGGTATTCTTAGGGAAGAAGGGATGTCCTGCCCTTTCAAACCAAGGTTGCTGAAGGAAGCCGACGCTGCATTAAAATTACGTAGGCCGGTAAACCGATAGAATGCAAGAATGACCAGGACGGAAAAGACCAGGAAGACCCGATATCTCCGCAGGCGTGGCATGATTTGGAAACGCTGTGCGTTGCACCGAGAGTGCTATCGACCCTTTCACCGAAGGTCTTGCAGCTGCCTAGGCAAGAACGACCAGCGTCTTGAATCCATCATCTACTTCGTAGGGAGGATCAGCCGCAAGCAGACGGTCGTGGCATGGCTCTTGTCTAATGGAACGCTTCAGGGGCATAGACAAGCGCCCCGCCAGCACGAAAAGGCTCTGCAGTGCTTGTATTCTGGCCGGCTTGGCTTCTACAGTCCTTGAGCGTTACCTTCAGGTTTAACCAGTAACGGTTCCCATCCATGGATTGTATTCCCTTTAACGTAGAGAGTTATTGCTAGCTGAAGCTTATGGATTGAATATGGGGTCCACGTGCGTCTAGCCTTGAATGCCCCAGATTGAACCCACCTGCAGGGATCTACTCCGCATTGCCTCCGTACCGGGCCTGATTAAGGTACCCGTGGTCTGGGAGGTATACAACGTGATGGTACAGTACAGTACAGTAAGGTATCTACGTTGAGGTGGAAAGCGCCCCTTACAGGATACAGCTGGACAGCCACTCCAGTACACGCCTTTTCCTTCTACACAAGCCAAAGCCTGAATACTCCCGAAACTCGAGCGCCGTCGTTGTGCACCCCAGATGCATCGCAATCTGCAAGCTAGTCTTACCTATCTTGCTGACATCGAAGCGTAAGACTCGCTGTATCTGACTAAAGAATCTATAGGCGACCCAGAAAAGTGTACAAGACAAGGATGTTCACTACGGTGGGACCACACCACGAGCTTAACCGGATTCGCCAAGTTCGAGAAGACGATATTGACAGCTGACATGTTGTCTATTGCTCATCGGCTCCCGGCTCCGGTTGTCGACCCTGTAGTTCGATTGTTAGTATCCGTACACTGCGTCATGGAGGGCCAAAAGAGGTTCGTACCATTTGCCGCGCTTTTAACATCTCATCACATAGTAGAAGATTGGAAGCGATGCCCGAGCTTGACGCGATGCAGTTCCTGAGAACTCGAAACGAATCGTATACTCCCTCTTGAATGGGATCCATTGGTTCTCCTGTCGTGAGATTTAGACCAACGATGTTGCCCTCGGCCTGCTCATCCTGTAAGGCCGCCACTGGATTTGAATCAGGATGACTGTTTTGACAATAGCTATTGCGTTCACTCACAAGTATCTTGGATATCGTGTCCAGAATTGGCTGCCAACGTCTTCGGGATAACAAGTAACGCATCTTTGAATGCTTCAACACCCCACTTTGCCTTTCCCTTGACCTGCTTTCTGAAGCTTTCGCTCGAAAGGTGGGCGGCACATGCGACCTGAAAGGCGCCGGCCCCTGGTACTACGCTCTTGTCGACAATCATGTTGTATACGCTTCTCAGCCCGTCGCGAACGGCGTCTTTTATCTGCGTTATCGTATGGGCGTTTGGTCCTTTGATCAATAGGGTCACCGACTTCGGATCCTTAACGTCCTCCTGCAAAGCGTTAGCCAGTTCTTGCTTCAAGCAGGCCTCTGAACATACAATGAATGTGTACTTTTCTTCTCCGAGTTGGTGCTCATACACAAGGCCCGCCCAGCCGAGCACATCGGGGGTCAGGTCTTCAACGCTGTTCATCGCCGTTCCGCCACATATTAATTGTAATCTTTCCATGTTCCTCCTCTTCGCTCTTCTCAGCGCAAAGATGCCATTCTTAACGAGTACGTCCAAGCTCAACGGGTCAATGCCCTTCTGGTTTATCACTACAAACCCCTTCTTTGGGTCATTCCCGCACAACTGCTTCTTCAGCTCCACTATCTTACGTAGCTTCTGGTCAACAAACTTTCGTTCACTCTCCACCAGCTTATCCCTTTGTTCCGCACTAGAATAGTAGAAACCCGAATTGATTTCCGACTTTTCATACTCCAAGCTGACATTAAGGGTAAGTATGTACGCATTTTCCACCCGCTTCGGCATGTCAGGATGTCGCGCGCCATGATCAAGTGCCAAGCCTCTTATGAGCTGTGTATCTGCTGCCGTTCGATGCTGCATTGTCATTATTTCTACCATGTGGAGATCTGGCTTTGCGGGTGGGTTGTAGATGGCGAGGACGGCGTCGACAATGTCAGGCGTGAGTTGTTCGGCCAGTGTAGCATTTAGCTTCGTGGATAAGGATGTTCGCGCAACGGAAAGGAGCAGCTCGCGGTCAACGTCTCGCTCAATCTTGAATTCATCTAGGAACTATGCTTAATCTTAGCGCGGTACGACAAGTACCGCAAGCCCATCGACAAACCATCAGCGCTTCGGTCTTTGCAACTTCATACCCATCTGTTATGACCCGCGGATGCAGCCCTTCCGCTATGTACCGATCCGCCTGCTTCAAGAGCTCTCCCACCATTAGCACGATCGATGTCGTTCCATCACCTGTTATCTCGTCTTGGGCTGTTGCTGCGCGTGCTATCATGACCGCTGTTGGGTTTTGTATTTGCATTTCTCGTAATAGCACACTGCCATCTTTTGTGAGCTTGATCGCACCAGCACCATCCACAAGCATTTTGAGTGTCCCTGAAGGTCCTAAATTCGAAGCTAGCACTTGTTGAAGACCCTCGCCAGCATTGATATTGACTCGCAGTGCTTCACCTCGTCGCCGCGACTCGGCTTTTGGATTAAGCAGCTGGGCCGCCGACATGTTTGAGGACGTTAACTGCCGATGTACAGACTGTGTTATTCCGATTCCACGAGTGTATGAATAGTAGTCCGTGCAAAAGTCGTTTATCTATTGAACAGGAAGATTTTCAAAGTATTGGATGGCTTCGCGTCTAAGGTCGCGTGTTAGAAGTATAAATTTTGCCGAGCGGTGAGGCGAACACAACCTTCCCATTGGCGAACGAATTTCGTATTCAATAACCAGTCAAGCGAAGCAGTTGCCAGTACCGCAACCTTCGACCATATCTATGCCGGACGAGTAACTGGACTGACTTCCGAAACTCCCGCTTACAGCTAAGCCTGTTGAAGAGAGTCCGAGGAGCAATAGCATTTCCCAGGTGCGGCAACCATGTCGGTCGATTATCTCTTGCATGAGTCCAGCGTGGGCTATGCGGTAAGCATTCGAAGATCACAGCAATAAGCCAAGGCTCATAAGTTCGCAGATTTTCAAAGTAGTCATGCAGATGGACACGGTTGGCAATCGGTCGAAGGAGGTTCAGGAAAAGTCTCAGGACCTTGCAACATTTGGTACCAGCAGCTTTCAATGCGATTCCATACAACCCACAACTGACTTGGTCTAGGTAAAATGGTACAGCTGATCAGCTTTGCGCCATTCCAGGGAGCCAGTCAAGCACTCGAAAACGCCAACGACATCTCAGAAGGCATCCTTTCCGACTATCTTCGAACGGTCCTTGACGCCAACCTACCGAAACCTCACAAAAAGAAGAAAACAGTTCTTGGAGTGTCGGATCGAAGTCTTGCTGGTAGCATCAAGGCGGCGTTTCCGTCGGTTGAGTGCGAGACCGGTGAGACGAGCGAAATAGTTGCGGACCTTCTTCGGGGTTTGAGGTTGCATGCCGGAAAATTACTTAAACAATTGCAGGAGGGGGATGTGGAACGCGCACAGCTAGGCCTGGGACATGCATACTCGAGAGCGAGGGTGAAGTTCAGTGTGCAGAAGAATGACAATCACATCATTCAAGCTATTGCGACTCTGGACCATCTGGATAAAGCCATCAATACATTTTCAATGCGGGTGCGGGAATGGTATTCGTGGCACTTTCCCGAACTAGTCAAGATCGTATCTGAGAATCAACTATACGCCCGGCTGGCCTTACATATCGGAGACAAGAAAACGCTGTCAGATGATAAATTGCACGAATTAGCTGCACTCGTCAACGATGATGCCGCAATAGCGCAAAGTATAATCGATGCTGCAAGGGTGAGCATGGGGCAGGACATCTCAGAAACGGACATGGAAAACGTTATGGCCTTTGCCAAGCGCATCGTCAGTTTATCGGCTTTCCGCAAAGGTCTACAGGGTTACTTGGTAGCCAAGATGGGTGTCGTAGCTCCCAATCTCGCTGCGCTGATCGGCGAGGCGGTTGGCGCTCGTCTAATATCGCACGCGGGTAGTCTAACCAATCTATCAAAGTATCCGGCATCGACAGTTCAGATTCTAGGCGCAGAAAAGGCGCTTTTCAGAGCGTTGAAGACCAAAGGCAACACTCCAAAGTACGGTCTTATCTATCACTCGTCCTTCATCGGCAGAGCGGGTCAGAAGAACAAGGGTCGCATATCACGATTCTTGGCGAACAAATGCTCCATTGCATCCCGCATTGACAACTTTTCTCAAGCTCCCACTACGAAGTTTGGAGACGCGCTGAGAAAGCAGGTGGAGGAAAGGCTAGAGTTTTATGCTACAGGCGCAGCTCCTACGAAGAATGAAGTTGCAATGGTATGTAGAGACTTCCTTTTCCGCATTTCCCTAGCTAGGAGGCTTACACCACACTAGAAATCGGCAATGGATTCTGTACTCGCAGACATCAACGTCGCAGATCCCACCGCTGACGCCGCCGACGATGACATGGTTGATGCCGAACCACGATCGGTGCGAAAGCAGGAAAAGCGGAAGAAGGACAAGACGAAGAAGGACAGGGAGATGACTATGGAGGCAGCAGATACGAAGCAGGAAAAGAAGAACAAGCGAAAACACGAGGAGGTGGATGGTGTGACAGATAACGATAGAAAGAAGGAAAAGCTTAATAACGGAACGAACGGGGATGCTGAGCCTAAGAAAAAGAGGGAGAAGAGGAGTAAAAAAGGCTAGTCCGTTTTTCTGTCCACCATGTCTGGTTGTACGATTTCCGGGAAAGAAGCTGGCGCTTTCGGCGTCGATGGAGGAGCTTTTATCGTTTCTGGTTCGTGACCATATCCCCCATCATCAGAAGAGCTTTGTTCGCTTCCTGGGGATAGAATGTACATGAAGGATCAAATGAATGATATCCATGTATTCCGCCCTCTGCCTGTTAACTCATGACTAGATGGCCGCCTGGAGTATGAGCTATTAGTGCTGCCTCTGCTCTCTCTATACTTAGTTTATCCAGTGAGTGGCATAAATCTGCGGATCTCATCGCCTCCACCGCCACACGCCATTTGATAGGTTCCTTATGGTTGTCAAAAATGACAATGCGTACCTCATCATACAATATCACTGCTGGCGATACAGGTCCATCAATCTGGATTATTGTATTTTCTCACACTTAATTGAGCCGTTATAGCCACTGAGGTTTGACTCGAAGGTCGATACCAGAATTTGCTATGTGATTCGCATCGACTTCATAGATGTGTTTGGACAGAGGTTTGTCATCTGTTTAACCTTACATCTTCGACTTGATCTCCTCCATCAACTTCTTCAAGCTGTCTTTATCCGCGTCCTTCGCGGGCCAACTGATTCCCAATCCTTCTTCTTGGTTCGGTTTCGGTATCATATGGAAATGTACCTGGGCGGAGTCAGCCATCCAACATAAAGACAATATGGCAACATGACTGCACGCCGGTTGTCATGTGATGTGACATCGACGCGGAAGAGAGGACCAAGGCTTGGGAACGTACATGATCCACAACCTGATGTGCTTCGCGGCCGTTATTCTGCAGGATGTTGTAGTTCTTTGCACCGCTGGCGGCAGCTATCTTCTTTGCTACCGGCTGTAGGTCCGATTCTCAATCAGTTTCGTGACTATTTCATTGGTCCACGTTCGCGACTCAAGTAGGACAAACCAAAATCTCGTTGAGGTGCTCATCAGGTATATCCGTAAGTTTAGCGCCATGGTGTTTTGGTATGATGAGCTATTTCTGCCATTATTACGGGGTTCCGCCAGACAATCGGCTTGTGAGTTCGGGAGTGGTACGGTGTGACCATAGCTTAGAGGCGCAATGTCGAGGAATGCGAAAGTCCGTTCGCTTTCAAAGATCTTCATGGAGGGAATCTCTCCTGGAGAGTTGAGTAAGTAACCGCGCAATCACAAACGTAACGTAAGGGCGATACCTTTGATGATCCGGCAAAAGATACAGGCCGCCATTTTGCAAAAAACTAAAAGATCAACCGTTGGTCAACAGTGTTAATCAACGTGCTTTAACGTCTGTCTTCGGATTTCTGATGTGGGACTAAAGGGCCATCCGGAAGAACAATGACGTACGAGGGTTCTGCGTTCTGAGTTTGATGCTATATACTACGATTTAAATTCATGGCAAGTTCCGGGAGGCGACCGCCTATCGCAGAATCCATTTCTTGCCTTTTACCAGAGATGGCCGTGGGCGGCGCCAATACTCCCGCTAACCAATCTTTGGAAACCACCACCGGTTCAATACCAGGACCACAAGTATTTTGCATAATTTCTTTTGGCGGTCGTGACGCAAAAGCCTTATATTGCAGCATGTTTTGACGTCCTCTCTGCACCTAAAAAACAAGATAGAACCAGCTAAGCAACAGCTTTGCATATTCCGCAAGCACTTGAACTACAGATCAAATCTCATACTTCACTCTCTGCACCTGCCTTCACTCTAACGACTTCCCGTCCACCCAGCTTCGGGTTTTGATGGCTAAGGATCCGAACACCGAGAGGAGTAAGAGCAAAAGAAGCCGCAAACGAAAAATCAGAACCGCAGGTAGAAGGATAATTATAATAGCGGAAATTGAACAACTACTGAGTCGTAGTAGCATCGTCATCGGACAGTAGCGGCGAAGAAATAAAATCGACCGAAGCAAAAACATCCAGAAAACCAGTCAGTTGACCCTAAGGCGTCAAAATCAGAATTTATACCGACTGAACTTGAAGCAGAAGGAGAATCAAGGCGCAACGAAAAGCAACAAACGTGAGAAACGCAAGTCAGCCAAGTTACCAACAGTGACTGTCACTTCAAGCGACGTACAAAAAGATGGAGAGACTGCAGGACAGAGCCCAAGGCCAGGAACATCCAAGCATACGGAGGCCCCTTCACTCGACAGTGCCACACCAAAGGTTCGCTGCCGAGGTTTGTCAGGTGGACCAAATAACATATCTAATCGTGGAGCTTAGGGCTCAAAGAAGCGTCCTAGCCCTTCTTCAGCGATGCCTGTAGCCTCACCCACAGGACAAAGCCCGCGACAGATATCTCATGAGACTACAATAACCCAGAACGCAACTACAGTTGTAAACGAAACCCCTCCTACAGACTTTGAAAGCTGGTATCTGCGGAAGATGACTTCCGAATTCGCGGAAGATCTGGACAAAATCCGCTCCGCCCCTGACTTTCGCGACTCTTCCTTACCCATACTGATTCAGGCCCTCAAGCAAGGAGCAGCCATTTTCTCTGAGGATGAGAGGGCGAGGATTCTGAGTACGACGCCGGGATGATCTTGTAGGCATGAAGATGCAATGTCTGAGACACATGGTCACTGTGTCCGTGCAATGAACTTGTTCTTGTCCGACGTAGTGAACTCTTGTGAGCCTTCACCGCAAGAATAACTGCACTTGATGCTTGGTCATAGTATGAAAGACAAGCTATTCTGAGCTTATTGCATTGATATTAACGCTGACTGCAGCCAGGTGCGTTGTGTTGTGGGATAACGAGTCCCGGTCTGGCTTAAGGCTTATATATTTAAGACAGTTTGGTTCATGACGTGAAGCAGTAGGTCATCCGATAGAGCGCTTCACCTTTGGCACGTTTGTCCTAGTAAGTAGGCTGTGCCCTGCAGACTCTCGTCCATTGACGCACATGAACGCCATGGCGTAAATGTTTCGCGGCAGCCTGTCGAAGCTAGAATTGTCCTTATTGTAATCCTGGTGTAATCTAAATTGGCCGGTTTCAAGATACGCGTCTAACCACTACTTCAACCGCTATGGCATAAATACAACGCGTGCGCGTATAGCACTAGTTAAAAAAGAAGTCGGGAGTCATAGTCAGTGGGTCGACATGCCGGCTTATGAAACCCAAGTGGCTACTGTACGACCCAAGTCAACCTCCCACCTGCTGATGGCGCCTAGTGGACTCAAGGAAATGTACGTCTGACGGAAAACGTCTGCGGAACATCAACTGTAGTTATGTGCCTAGCGCTTTCCTTCGTTGTCCTGACGAAACCAGGATCGAAGAATCTAGTACTACTTCCTCAAATATGATGGCAAGCACGCGAATTTACACGCAATAAGACTCCCCTATCGTGCTCCTCCTACGAATGCTGATGGTAGTACCAGATGAGAATCAACACCGAGTGCCGCAATGGACAGTCAAGTCCATGATACACCGCCCTTCACAAGTTTCCGCTGGCCTAAGTGCTCTCGCCAAAATCATAGTGATTGGTAGCCGTTGCGTGCTCAACAGCGGCCTTTTCGCCTGCCCCTTGCCACCCACAAACGTTGCACTTGATGCCCATGCGATTGGTGTTCGTATAGTAATGCCTGCCCTGTAGGATCCTGCACAGCTCAACGGACTTGTCAAGGACTTCTTCATCCCATGGTTCGAATACTTTCATGTCCAAGTCGGGTGGCAAGTCGGCATGGGTATATGGTGGCTCAGACGGCGAGAGTGCAATGGTATCGTAATGTATCCCCGAATACACCAAAATACAGCGCCGGGATCCCTGCAGATTGATACGGTGCACCTTGAGGTCTTCTACGTTGACGCAGCAGACTTCGAAATCGAAGTGCTCGCTGATGATGCTTAGCTCGACATCGCCGCCCCAAGAGTCCTCTCGTTGAATCCACCTGCAGTAGTCGTCCGGAGGCTTCTCCAACACTGCTTTGCTAAACCGTTCCGGCTGTGCCTGAATAACTTGGGCTACCAGAGATCGTAGCTCGGTCATTGCGTCCACCATGTTTCCCATGATTGCCGTGCCTAAAGCACGGAATAGGCAGGAGTTATCGTCTGGCATTACTCGCAGTACAAGGGTGCCTTGATGGCTTGGAAAAGGAACCTCGGGTGGTTCTGCTTCTACAGTATTATCTTTCCGAGTAAGAGAAAGAGGCTGCGCAGGCGCAGGCGCAGGCGCAGGTGCTGAGGGAACTGGCACTGGGGCCGGGCCTGTTGGAGGCAGGCGAGATGCCGCTTCCGGTGGAGGCTCTGTCCCTTTTAAAGGGTCTTGAAGTTTACTTTGAACATCTCGTGGACTAATGATCATTTGCTCGCCGTCGAGTTTTAGTCCAGTATCACTGAGCCTCATCCCGTGATCAAATTGCTCCATGTTCAAGGGTTTGGGAGGATACCCAATCTTTACATCAAAGCTTGGTACTGATGTTTTTGCGGATATCTGCGTGAGAAGCTCTCCGACTGTTGCTGAATCTGCTATTGAAATCAGGGCTTGCCCGGAGGGGCCTCTGACCCTTACCCTCATGCTGTAGACTTTTCAAAACAGTCACAACCGAAGAGCCTGCCAGATTAGCACTTTTGCGAAAGTGTCTGGTGAAACGAGCTGTGCAGAATAGTGGCGGAAAGGAAGCCAAGAATGCGTAACGAAAGACAAATGTTTGACCGGGTGATACGCGGAAGTTGTTATAAGGCTTTCTTGCAAGGTGAGATGAGAGTATAGCGCAGCCACCAGCGATTCGAGAGTGAATATATAATCAGTAACAGTTATGGCTAGGTCGGCTTTCAAGGCAAGTAGTCGCGTCTTGACGCTGTTAGCAAATCAGATCTCCGGCTAAATTTGCCCGACTCGGAATCGGCAGTCTTTCATTCCGAGCTTGCGACGACGCGACGTTTGAATGCTTGAGAAGCGAGAGATGCGCAAGGCCTTGACTTTCTGTACGCTGCAACCGCATCGCAGCTCTACCTCTCCTGACCTTCTCACCACGTAGAACAGGTGGGTATGGCTCCAGATAGCGGCAGCAGAAGCCCGTCGCCAATTCCCACGACCGAAACAAACCTTGACGGCACAAATGGCGCTCCGTCAACTGTCACCGACGCGCAATCGAAGGCAATGCAAGACATCTTGAACAAGGTCTACGCACACAGAACAGCGGATGGTCATGATCCTTCACGTCTGTTCCACCGCAAAGTAAATCGCCGGGCGATACCTGCGTACTATGAAGTGATCAAGGAGCCGATGGCCTTGAGCGTGATCAAGCAGAAGCTAGCACAGAAGACCTACAGGAGTTTTGCCCAATATGTCCGGGACTTCGCCTTAATTCCTCACAACGCGTTCGTGTACAACAGGGCGGATTCTGGAGCGTATCAGGATGCGACCGTAATCAAGGCTTTTCTTGAGGGTGAATTCACAAGGCTGGTAGACGAAGGCTTGATAACCGCGGACGTCGCCACGTTTCCCTATCTCGGCGAAATACCCCCGCAGGACGATATCGTTGTGGAAGAGGAAGAGGATGATGACGAGGACGAGGATGACGAAGAGGACGAGGAGGGAGACGAGTCGGATGAAGAAGGAAAGCGGAAGCGTAGAAGAGGTCCGCGTTCAACGGCTGCAATCGCTAAGCGTGAGGGTGGCACCACCAAGCCTGACCCAGACAAAAAGGAAGATCCTGAATCGAGAAAAAAGCGAGGACGGCCCCCGCGAGTAGATACACCCATGGAAGCACGCTGCAAGAACATCCTAAAGAATCTACGAAGGTTCAAGAATCCCATCGGTCAAGTGAAAATCAATCATTTCGAAAAGTTGCCAGACAAGGCTGCGATGCCTGAGTACTATAACGAAATCAAGGCACCTATGGCCATGGATGTTCTAAAAGTATGTTCAGTTTGGTCGCAGAATGTGCGTGAAGCTGATTACTTCAATTTCAGAAAAAGCTCAAGCGGAAAAAGTATCATTCACTGGACCAGTTCATGAAAGATGTGGAACTTATGTTCGAAAACGCGAAGCTCTATAACGAAGATGACAGTCAGATCTACAAAGATGCCGTGGATTTGCAGGTGAGTTGCCGCCGTGGTGCTTTGACTGAGGCTGATTTTATGTGCTAGAAAGAAGCGCGCATCCTGGCCGAAGAGGAAAAGAGAAAGCCTGACAGTGACTTCGTGATGGAAGATGGTCGGATACCAATGCCGAATGGCATATTGCATAACGGCGAGCTGTGGAAAGTTGGTCAGTATAGACACGGGGCAATCTAGCAGCTGTGTGCTTAACGTGTTGTGGCAGGCGATTGGGTCCATATCCAGAACCCCAATGACCTCACGAAACCTATCGTTGCCCAGATCTATCGTACTTGGCAGGACACCGAGGGAGGCAAGTTTGTGAACGTCTGTTGGTATTATCGACCAGAACAAACAGTACATCGTTTTGATAAGCACTTCTTCGAGAATGAGGTTGTCAAAACGGGCCAGTACCGTGATCACCGGGTCGAGGAGATTGTCGATCGGTGTTTTGTTATGTTCTTTACACGTTACAATAAGGGTCGCCCAAGAGGATTTCCTGAGGACAAGGAAATCTACGTTTGCGAGGCACGGTATAACGAGGAGAAACATAAGCTCAACAAAATCAAGACGTGGGCAAGCTGTCTGCCGGATGAGGTTCGCGACCGTGACTATGAGATGGATCTTTTCCCCGCTCCGAAGAAATTGAAGAAAGTTCCTAGTCCTATTGCGTATTTGTTGAAGGAAGACGCCAAAGAGACGGATGAATTACCGAAGCCGGAATGGGGGCAAGATAATGCTCCGCCAAAGATAGGGGCAGTGCATGCAAGACCCCGAGATCTCAAGGTACGCAAATTGAATCTCTCAACTTGGCCTTGCGGAGCTTTTTCTGCAACACGCGCATTTTCTGTAAACTAGTAACGTATGAGCTTCTCATTTCTAACCCGAGGGTAACCAGGATTCACCGCCCCCGGAGCCTACACCGACACCACCTCCCACGCCACCTCCGCCACCCCCGAGACAACCTTCAGCAATATCCGTCCGTGCGCCCAATGGCTACGATGCGAGTCAACAGCGCGGCTTTGTTATGAACGGTCAGACACCCCGAGCTCCGGTAACCGCAACACCTTCATACGCGAGCCGACCGCAACCATCATACACGCCGCAGCACACCCAGAACTTTATGCAGAACTCAGCTTCCCCCGCGCCCCAGTCATATCAGAAACATACGCCACAACCCTCCGTAAACGCTACGCAAACAGCGCAGCCCGCAGTTGATGCGGTTCAGGCGCCAACGCAAGCTCCGCGACGCGCTGGCGTACAACTCACCTCGGACACGTATCCTCAGGCATCACTCACTCGCACACCGTCGACACATCCTGCGCCTTCCTCGTCAAACACTGCCAATTACAAAGCGCCCCAGCCCATCGAAGTCTATACTCTGGGCGACCCGGCAAATCTGGGTATACCCGCCGATATAAGACAGCAGTTCCACTGCGATGACTATGGGCGGGTTCTGTTTTACACGGCACCGCCACTTGTTGAAGAGAAAACCGATGATCAGGAACTGGTGCACTCGGCGCGATATCTTGCGGCAAAGGCGAGGAAGGATGAGTTGTTGGCACAGAAGCGAGCGGCTGATCAAGCCGGGCTACCCGAAGAGCAAGAACGGCAGCTAAAGAGACAGAAGGAAGAGCGGGCAAAATCCGAGCAGACATTGTCCGACCTAGGCAGTACTGCACTTCAGGCACTTACGCAGCAGCTTGAAAACGACACCAGGTCCGCTTACCAAACGATGTACGACTTTGCAGATGACGATGATGGTGCGCGGCTGTTAGCAATGCGAAAGGAGCTTGCGAGACTTGCGAGACTTGCGAGAATGCAGAGAGAAGCTACCAGGGCGAGGAAAGAGAGTGAGAGGAGGGCCCATGAGAGGAGGAGGCGCATGGAGGTGCCGCTTAGTGGAGGCGGAGGTTTTCTGGATGACACGGATCCGAGGTATTAGAAGTGCAGTCAATGTGGACCTCGGTCGAGGACGGACGCAGCGGAGATTGCTTTGAAGGCGTAATGCTTAGATATGATACCCCCTGTATGACTTGAGATTTGGCCATTGGGTGTGGGTCCAATGGCGGGCCACGGTAGCGGACTGCTTAAAGGTCACATACTGAAGATGGTCTTCCAACCAGTAAGTAAATATCACCAGCAAGAGAAAGCTCCAGCTGGACATGATGCTGATTTTTACATACACGGATAACAAATCATCTCTGGTGCTTGATGCTCGAGTCATCACCACATCTCAGGGTCTTCCTTCGATGCCCTTCACTCTGCCTTCCACTCGCACCACACTTAAACACCGAGATCCTGCTCAAGCGTCCGGAAAAGCAATAGACTGCCCGTGGTTGTCCAGCAATATCAGGACTAGTCGCTTATAACCGTGCTCCAAAAATGGTTGGTATTACCAGGGGCTACTTCGCAACTGACACAGCTCACTGCTTATGTATGTCAAAGCGGACGGATGCCCAGTATGTGATGGCCTTTTGGCGATCCGTACTGGACCCTGTACTTATGCGTTCTCATCGGCGGTTGAGCCTCTACTGATATACTTCCACACGCTGATCGTTCAGCCATATGAGAAAACTTGTGAGGCTTATTTTGAGATATCGCGTTACTGAGCGAAGGCTGGACATTTGACAAATTTACCTTTGCCCCAGGAATCTAAGGGGTTGAGCCTTGATAGACGAAGCGACCAATCTCTTTAGCGAACGCTCACAGTAAACAGCGAGACACCCAATATATATTCCTTTATGGTAGTACAAATTCCTCCGTTTACTATCTTGTTAATTCTTCATGCTTAAGCAATCTGCGTCTGATCACTGTGGCAGCCCCCTGAGCCGGGGGTTCCGAAGGCCTCCTCTGCTGTATACAACATATAGATTTCTTCCACGGATGTGGGGTGAGGATCGTCTTTGCGGTATACGATAGCTCCCCCTGCCGCCGGTACAAGAAGCGGAGGCGCTTCAATATCGTTCCTTGTATCACAACAACCGTTTTCAGTCACGGGCCTTCGCGTGCATGGTCAGTTGGCCAGTGGCCAATTATGGTATTTGTTCCACCGACATGCCACAAATGTCTTGAGAAAAGAGACGTCCTGGTTGGCAAACCTCCCTTACTGTCATGTTCCGACAACGAGACGTTGTGCGTACAAAGTTTCGAACGCAGCAAGCGCATAATGATATCTGCAAGAAACACAACTCCGCCCTAACTTTGCAGCTTGACGGAATTCAATGATTGAACAATGTCGTCTATGTCGTCGTCGCCCTCCTGCCTCTTCTCCTGCGTTCCATCGCTACCCAGATTCCCGCTAGCCCTGCCCTCCTCCTTTCTGAGTCTGTAATCTCTCCCCAACTGCTCCATAATCTTTCCCAGTCCCCAGTCCGGATGTTGGTCCTTGACATCCTTAAACCTCTTCTTGACAAATTTCTGATATTCCGACTTCTCCTCGCCTTCCCCTGTGCCGCCAACGCAACCTTTCCTTGGAACCGGCTTGACCTGCATCAATTTGCCTTTGCAGCTCCCACACGTATGCCGCGCAGGATCAATCGATTTCGAATGTCGCTTGTACTCAAGTTCGCAGAGCGGATTCGCGCACATCCAGACATACTTATATGAGATAGTATAAGAATGTTTCGTCGTCACCACAATGTTCTGGCCACGGAACGCTGCTGTTACCTTTGCAGCCCTAGATGGACACGGAACAATTACATGTCAGCTCAGACACTCAGGGAAGTAGAGAAAACCGAACGAATATGAGTGGTTTGAAGCGAGACTGGAGGAGAGTTGGAGCAGGCAGGTAAAAGGAGGGGGATCGGAGGCTAGTGTATACTATTTGGAGTGGCATACCATTCTTTGAACTCCTTGCCATGGGGATTGTTCTTCACACCGCTGATCATAAAGTTCGTCAAATGACAATACTCATGCGCAAGCACATTCTTCAACCGATCTGTACCCAGAGGGGAATGTTAGCTCTCATTGCACTCTCAACACTAGTCCCCCATACGTGCGTGCGGTCCAAAAGACACTTTGGTCTGGAGAGCAAGAATTGGATGTTATACGTACCCTCGTTATCAATGACCTTCTCCGCAAGTTCAATGCTAGCAATATGTCTCCAATTTACCTCAGCCTTGCGGTCCTTGATATCCTCCACACGTGCGGTCTCCATACCATCGCCATTGTTACAGTCATTCTTGACCCTCACGCCCTCCCTTTTCCAATTCGCCCTACCAGCAGTAGAGTTTAGTTTCTTACTCCACACGATCTTCACGCCTCCCGTGTCTGCACACATCTGTGCTATCTGTCCACCCGTGATCGTTCTATCGATATCAACCAGAAATTCTTCCGCCATCCTATGTTTGCGCTCCTCGAACACTTTCCTCGCTTGGACAGCTACTTTGTCTTTCTTTGATGGACTATCTGATGGGCCCCGCTTCCGCGGACTAGGACTGCGAACTTTCCTTGGGGTTCCATTGCGGCCTTCTGATGGAGACAATTCTGCATCCTCATCGCTGCCCTCCTCGTCGAGCAGGAAGTGCAACTTTTTGGGTGAACGGAGCACTTTTCGCGGAGAGTATTGATCGTTCCACTCGTTGACCACGTCTTGGCTCCAGAAAGCATCAATGCTGGGTCGATGTGGCGTGGGTGGGATATGTAACTTCTTCTTCGAAGGTGAAGTAAGACGTGGCTTGGACGGACTGGGCGGTGCTTCCGGGGGTGGTGTCACCGGCCGTGGGAAATCCGTCGAAGGAGACCTGGCGCTGAAGCGTGAGCACGGAGGAGACCTTTCAACGAGAGTTAGCACGTTGAACATAATTCTCACAAAGGCGGAGCAAATAGGACCTACAATCTGAGGACAGCACGCCCATTGTCGTTCCTTGAAGAACGTAGAAGCTGATCGTTTGTTCCAGAGAATAGTGATGCTGAAGCCAGCTGACTTGGAACTGGATTGGAGCTGGATCTTTGGTTCAGTCGTGCAGGGGACGTGAGATCTATGGTACCTTCCGGCTCGAGTGAGGGCGTTAATGACTTGCTAGAAGAGTGTTGCTTTAATCTTGGTCTCTTGAAGAGATCCAGCCGTGGGAGGTGTTCGGCTCCCCTTTCCAGACTGTCTCTCGCCGTATACGAGTCCCCTTGCTCGTCCTCGTTACCGCCGCAGTATGAACTCTCCTCCTTAACTTTTAACTCTGATCCCGCAAGCTCCGCCATATTGTTCTCTTGCTCCGCTAACACCCCCATGTTATACTTTACGCTTCTCTTCACAGCTCTCCTCGGTGTCTCTCTCACTTTCCCAGCTGCAGCTGTACCGGTCCCAATCTCACGTTCCGCAACCTTCTTCTGAGGTGATCGTTCCGGTTGCGATGTCCCCGGCATGACAGGGAGGAGCATGGAATTGACATGCGCCAGCCTTAGCGGCCTCTGCACCCTTCTGCCCTTGTCGCTACCGCCCGCATCTGTCGTCGTTCGAACTCTGGGAACCAGGCCTGCAGAGGCAACAGCTGGCATTTGAGACAACAAAGAGTCTTTTCTTGGGGATTGCCGTTTCTTTGGCGACGAAAAGAGACTCTTTGCGATGAGCGCTCCACTGTCGGCGGTATTGCAGCTGTCCGTGAGGGCCGCTCGACGGTGTTTACTGATGATGTCCTCGAGGGCTGGGAGTTCGTCGTCGCTGTCCTGGTGTATGCGCGCCATGCCGACGCCGTAACAATTTGCAGACTTAATACCCCTCCTAGATTTCCCCCTCTTCTATGTGCTCGAGAAGCCCGCAGAGAGCTGAAACCTTCGTTTTCTTTCGATAACATTTCTACAGTTGCTATGACAACCCCCTATAACAAGAGCTCGCGATACGTCATATGCTCGGCAGCCACATGGATAAAGATCTCATATGCTCGTAGCTGTGCATGCTGATTGAAAGCGCCAAGGGTAACGCTCATTGGGAGTCGCGACAGGCTGCTTCACGATGGCCACTTCTCGGTGTGCCCAACACACACTGACAAACCGGGAAACAGCACATTGTAGTGGCTGTCCAGAAGTAGCGAAGCATTTCGAGAATACGGGCTCCTTCGGGCAAGCATTCAATTCGGGCACAGCGCATGCACACCTTTAGGAACGTCTGTAATTTGTGAATAGACCATCTGCAAACATGCTTGAACTTGAATTTATTGGCATCGAGTAGAGTAGTGATGCTACGCTTATATCTCACAAAATGCAAGCGTCATCGAAAGCGTATAAGAACTGAATATTTACATAGAACTAAGTCCCTATTTTCCACGGCGTCTAGCGGCGCTTCCCGACCTAATACAAAAATCGCAGTAAGCAGCTCTGAAATCCAGAACATTGAGCACGAAATGCTGGTCTAAGCCTCCCGGCAACAAGGTATACATACTACGAAATAGCAGTAGTATTACTTTCGGCTCTTTAGCTGGTTTGCACATTCGAAGCTTCATACTGACTACTTGTCCAAGTTTGCCAAGCATCTACCTGGGTAGTAAAATTATCCTCTCCATTGCACGCTTCTAGAATGCCTTTCGCTCTTTAAGGGCAGATTGAAGAAGTAGTATATCATTGTCGAATTATTCTTAACTGGTAGAAATCAAGTACACCCCTTGCCCACGGCGCAGGATCTCCTATCTTGGTTGGCGTGTGCTGGCATATGGGCCGTGGAGAGGTATTTTTGGTTACATGTAACTGGGTCGCCTTTTTTAAGTTGCTGCCGGAATGCTGCGCTCCTTCTGGTTTGTGTGTTCCAAAGGTAAGGGATGGATCGGATTTGTTAGTCAACAGAGCCGATGGTCTTATCAGCGACAATGCCCTTCGATGGGACCACGTACACTGCAGAACGATTATTGCGCGTGCCTAGATTAGTCGGTGCAATGTGCATGGCTGGTAGTGTACGGGGCTGCGGTGGAGAGCCGGCTGACTCAACGCTTCGCGCGGTGGCCCCAGGACAGGTTGCGAGGTACGGAGATTTGTGTGCATATACTCACCATTCTTCGCAGTATTATTAGGCTGTGTGAGTGGATTGTTCAATTGGTTATTCTACCAGGTGTAGGATGCTAACTACAGAAAGGTGACGAGGAGCAGACAAATGTTAACGGCTCACCGAAAGTCAGGCGACTGCCTGACAGCGTCGATAGGCTGTATTACTATTAGGAGACGTTGAAACTTATGTTAAGTTGGGAGCAGACTTTCGACGACAAAGACGACGAGTTGCGGTAGTTACGGGACCGAGTCAGCTCTGTAGACCCTCAGCACAATTGGGTACTCCACAGCAGTCCGTATACCTGAGTATTCTCAGCTGGAGCTTAGAGTAAAACATGTATGTCCACTGCGCAAGATGATTATAACAACACTCTATTAGTTTTCTCACGATGTAAAGCTGAAGAGCGGTTCACTGATCTATACATCCCGGGTATCTGCAATGAGCGCTTCAAAGACACAAGTCCAATCCTCGCGCCAGAACAAGATCAAGGGAGGAAGTAAGCGCCTTCAAGGCTTACGTTCTCGAATGCATTAGGTATTAACGGTGACCAATTACAATAGTGACCCTTTCACTTCTTCCTTGTCATAATCTTAGTGATGGCATGCCTGATGACCACTCCGGCCCTCTCAATCTCCTTCTTAGTCAAGCCCGTAGTGATACACACCTTGAGGGCAGGCTCAGGCTGCCATCCCTGATCCTTCGGTGCAGTGCCCAAAGCTGGAGGCATAGCCTTCAAGCGCGTTATCAGTACACCGTTCGCCAGGCACTATATTTTCATCAGTATTTATCGGTTATGGCATACTGCTGGTCGATAGGACGGTAGCCTGAAATAAAACGAACCTCATCCACAATATCCTGCATCAACCAATCCTTATCCTCCCTTGTCAGCTTCCTCGCCTGACTAACCTCTTTCTTTAAGACGACCCACATCACGGGATTTTCGATTACACTACTCACAATCACCCAATCACTCCTGGGATCAAGCTGAGCTCTCATTGCCCTGATATTCTCCCGTAGCCCTATAAAGTATTCGGGTTGTTCTTGCAACAGATTTAATGTCTCGCTTGCGGTCGTTGCTAGCATTGCAGGTAAGGCAGCAGAGAACGTATATGCGGCGGCGGAAATGCGTTGATGTTCGACGATCTCGTTGTTGCCGGCGCAGAAGCCACCACCAGCGCACAATGGCCCAGCAAGGGATCCGATGATCATATCGATGGCGGTTGCATCAACGTTTTGATGCTCGGTGATGCCCCTCCCGGTACGCCCTAGAACGCCGTAGGACGAGGTTTCGTCAAGGATGAGGCGGAACTTGTAGCGAAATTTGAGGTCAACCTATTATCCGGTGCATTGGGCCGTGTTAGCTTCGCGCGAACACTTACATCGTCGGCGTAGGTTGTTGGAGAGGAGAAGCGAATCACGCACAACTTTGGGTAGATCTAACATATCCCCAACATTCTCGAAAAGAGCCTCCGTAACGATAAATCTCCGCGTCAGAGGTTTGCCTGCCTGTTCTTTCACCACCTTTTTCAAAACCCTTTCCAAATCCTCCATATCATTATGCTCGTACCAACGCACGGTGCTCCTACTAATCTGAATCCCTTTGCGTGCGGCATAATTCACCGCCTTGTCCGCAACTATAATATCCCCCCTCTTGCTGAACGCAGGGATAACTGAAGAGATGGTGGAGAAGGCTTGTGCGTAGACGATACAAGCGGCTGTCCCAAGGTGCGATGCAATATCCGCTTCCACTTTCATATGAACATCCTGCGTGCCGTAAAACCCCGGGGGGCCACAGGGACCGACACCATACGTGCGGAGGGTAGTAACCGCCTTCTCTTTCAGTGTGTCGTTGGAGACAAAGTTGTAGAAGTTTAGTGACGCGAGATTTGTGACCGTTCGTCCGTTTGCGAGCTTGACCTTTGGGCCGGTAGGTCTGTACATGGTGCGTCAGCCGTGTGTCAAGTACTCGACGAAGAGGGCGAGCCCTCGCACGCACCCAGCTATGACGGGTCTTTTCTCATTCTCTGCTACCTCAAAAGCAGTCTCCGACGCGACAAGCGGCTCGGGCGTCCAATCCTCCACCAATTCGTCAATCTCCTAAAGAGCGCTCAGCTTTATTTCCGATGCCGCTATAGCGGTTTGCTTACATCCTCCGTCAGGCGGACGTAATTCTTATTTTGCGTTGAGTAGCTCGGCGCAAGGAGGTATCGAACAGCAAAGAGGAATAGGAACAGCTCTACTGCGGATCGGACAGGATCGTTCTGATAGCTGGACTTGACGTAGCGAAGGAGAATGGCGGACCCTGGGACTTTTTGAAATTGTATGGAGAGCTCGTCGAGCAATTTCAAAAGGAATCCATGAGCATCATTCCAATCCATGTTGCGGCGTGCGCATGGTTTGCGCCTGTTGTGTTTCGACGTTTGTTACGCAAGCGGTTTGCGTGGTTGTTGAGTTGTGTGTTGGGTGAGGGTATTGGCTCGCCGCTACTCGTCGACGGACGCCCATAGAAAGCAGCTTACATACGGTACCGCCGTTGAATGCCTGCTGAACTGACATTACGAGCACAAGGGAAGCACGCGTTACGCAAACAGAGCTCTGGTCAATGTTTTGCTTTGTATTGTCTCTGCGGTGGACGCGGGTGAAAATGACCGCAATGACGGTAAGCTATATATGCAGAAATAGGACCCAGAAGGGGACTCTAGCCTAGACTACAGCGAGCAATATATATTTGGACTGCCATTACGCCACCCCGTGATGAACCATAGAAACTCCAGTGATAAAATCGCTATTACCGACAGTGTGTCGAACAGAGAACTGCTGCCGTTGCTGACTCCTATTTTACAACGCATCTTGCGCTTTAACGCATGCTCAACGTCGGACCATCTATTCACCCTTCGTGAACACGAAGCCAAGAGCCTAGAAGTTTCGGAACATCCGCGCAGTTGCAGACGCAGCCGCAGAAGCAGCATCAGTCGGCGCCGCCCCACCCAAAGCTCCTGTCCCTGTCTGAGAGCCGCTCGTGTCATTGTGACTGAGGCCGGTTGGCTGTATGAGGGGTACGACGAAGCTTGGCAGACCTGGGATGTTCTTGCCCGCAACTAGTGGACCAGCAATGAGTGCAACGAAGACGATGAAAATAGTGAAGTACAGAATGGCAAAGCGGATGACTCTCCGCTTGCGTAACTTCGACTGCTTCAAGGAGTAGATGGGAGGTCGAATTTGGCGACTAAGAGTGAGTCAGCAGATACTCGCATAAAGAACGCCTGTGCAACGTACCTGGGGCGAAGCCAAAACAGCATGACAGAGTGGAACTTGTCCACATAAGGAATGAGCAAAATCGGGAGCATGAGGAACAGCAGGATGTGG
This sequence comes from Lichenothelia convexa, assembly GCA_021030975.1. Lineage (NCBI taxonomy): Eukaryota > Fungi > Ascomycota > Dothideomycetes > Lichenotheliales > Lichenotheliaceae > Lichenothelia > Lichenothelia convexa. Next base: position 67,672 of record JAGFMK010000036.1, read on the forward strand.
CCAAGGATAAAGTCGGCCGCGAACATTCCCAGTTCTGTGATTTTGCATAAAAACTCACGACCAGGCTGTGACACCGAATGCCACCCCATCGCGTACCACTTGCCGTTCCACCACGCAATGTTCGAACTGTCCGCCTTGAACTCTCTGGTGAGCGCCAAGGCAATGATGAGTTTCAGAAGGAAGCGTTGAATGGCGACAACTGCTATCATGCCGAGAAGGGTTTTGGCGAAGTTCCATCCCTCCAGGAAAAACATAACCTCAAAAAAGGCGATGAGCATTATAACCGAAATAGAATGAGCAATTGCCGCCAGGACGCTACCAAACTTCTTGCAGCACATGCTCAGAACTGGGCCCATACAGCACGCCAAGGCGAAGAAGACGAGCAAGGCACCAGCGTTGATAGCGATGGGCCCCAGAGCGACCAATAGGACTCTTATGAGTGAAGCTTTTGCCTTCAGATCGTCACTGCTTGCATTAGGGTTGGTGGCGGACGTGACACCTGTTCCAGCATTGATAAACAAGTACGGTATTAGAGTAACACCGACCAGAACAAGAGGGGCGATGATCTCGCTGGTGATGATGTTTGAAAATGCCGCTCGGGGTGTATCGCCCGACAATTTTGAAGACGGGTCGCCAAGCATTTTACGCTTGTATCCGGTGATACGCGTACGTGACAGCCTGCAAAATCCGATCCATGAAGACGCATGCGATCTGGAGTTTCCACGCGAAAGCCATCGCAAGTAGTCCCTATAGTCAATGAAGAAGTCATTCCATGCGAACTGATGAGGGTTGAACAGGAACGGCGAGAGGCAGAGGGCTAGCGAGGTGACCCAGAAGTACACCAGCCAGTAACCCCAAACGGTGAGGGTGGCGAACAACAACATCATCAGTGTCCGAGCCCCAAGATAAATCGATGGACCAGCGAAGCGGGAATATAGTACACCAAACGGAATGCGTGCGGTTGCGAAGCCTCGGCCGGTACCAATGTAGCGAGCACCTCCATACGAAAGATCCTGGTGGAGGGAGTTGGCGTAAATCTGGCACACGAACACTTCGAAGAGCGGCGAGAAGGACGAAAAGTGCTTCGCCAAGCGGGTTGCCGCGCGCCAGAAGCCACGCTCCGTCAACTCTTGAATCACCAATGGAATGAAAGAGATGAAGAACACGATAAATATCGAAACTGTGCAACGTCGCACCCAACCGTAGATCATTCCAAGATTGGCGCATCCAGTGGGCATGAGCGGATCCGTGAGCGGTACGCCGGCCTTGACGTCGCACAGAATTGTCTCGTGCCTCAGAGCTCCAAAGTTAATCAGGCAAAACATGAAGAGCTGCACAGAGAGGACGATGAACAGATTGTTGATGTGAAAGCCTGGATGCGCGTAGTAGAATGATAGGAAGCGGTCCAAAGGCAACTGAGTACCAAGGTAATAATATTCCCGAGACAGCATTTGTTCTCCCATTCCAGTTCCGATCTTCGTGGTGAAGTTCAAGATTGAGCCAAACCCAAGATCACGGCCTTTGCCGCACTGATAGTATTCACAGTGCTTAATCCGGCCACCACGAAGCAGGGCGTTCATACCAGCATAGATGTCCTCGTTAAGATGGAGTCCTTTCTGGGCCTTGGAAACGCCGCCTCGTGTGGTCATGAACACACCGTTGAGGAAGTCAGGGTGACCGTAATGCAACTTGCCGCCTATTTGAGCTAATGTACGAGCGAAGAGCGTCCCGAATGTTTGTTCCTTGCCAGCAGCGACGTCACCGAGTATGCCAATGTTTTCTGAGAAGATGTATTCACGTGCGCCAAGGATAGCAACTGGATCTGTCTTGGGGCCGGTTAAGCCAGGAGTGTAAGGAGAGACGTTATCGGTGGTCATCTCCTCAAACTCAGCCAACACGCTGCGGATTTTTAGGCACTCTTCGAGATAATTGTCTTGATTTGCATCGATGAGCTGGATGTACTCTCCCCTATAGAAGATAATAGCGTGGTTTTGATTGTCGGACTTGCCATCACCAAGGATCGGATTACCAGAGAGCTGGACACGGAATTTCGGTCGGCGTCTGCCGTTTTCCATAATTTCGGAATGGCCATCAATAAGTGCGGAGTAGAGACGTGGGTCTTCTCCCTCGTTGAGAGGTGCCTCCTCGTCCAGATATGCTATTTGGAGATCAGGGTACGCACGGAGTAGGAACTCTGTATTCTCCATCTCCTCGGTTGAGAATTTGGCGAATCTCTGCATGGAAACAACGATCTTGAATTTCCGCCGCGCCATGCGTTCAAGTTCACGCTCTAACTTGTCAGAGTTGCCACCAAACATTTGTACGACTTCAGGATTCTCGACTCGATACAGAAGCTTAATTGCCCGGCTGTAGTTCATGAAGCCGGATATGGTACGGTACAGAGTTTGCGAGCGGAGGGAGGCCCAGATGCGTGTGCGGAGGGTGTATTCAGGTGCAGCGGACTTGAAGCCGATGCAGTAGAATGGGAGATCGTCGATCTTGGTTTTCGCGGTGTCTTTCTCGGATTTCTCGTACTCGCCGTTGAACTGGGAAGTCTCATCGGCCAGGATTTTAGTATCTTTGACAAAACAATCCCACTCGTGTGGGTGTAGCTGCTTGAGATACTCCAGAAGCGTAACGCGAGAATAAGGTTCATCCTCTCGGATGATCTCACGAAGAGACAGGAGAATTTTCTCACTGTAGTGAGGTATAAGAACAGTAAAGGTGGGCATATTGTCAACAGGCAAAGGCTCGGGAATCGGCGTTGACAGCGACTGCGCAAAGAAGGAAATACGGCGTTCCGCCTCGCTGTGAGTTGGGAAGAACTCTGTCTTGAACGAATGGTCTTCTTGCGAGACGAAGAAGGTCGGAGCCCGTAATGTTCGCTTACCCTCCTGCTCTGATGGCACTTGGTGATACAGAAGTTTCTGCACATGATCAATCGCTAGGAGATGCTCCCGGTACATGGAGATCACGACAGCGTTCCAGATTTGGGAGATGAGGACTTTGGGCTTGTACTTGATCTCCATGTCCGTAGTCGCTAAGATCTTCGAATAGATACGTTTCGGCAGACGCGAAAAGATATTCCTCCATGGAGTCCAGATGGAGACACCTAGGTAAAATGATCGTGCGACGGAGAAGACCGTATTGAAAATGATGTACCATAGATAAGTGTCCAAGAAGAAGAGGATGAGATCAGTGAAGAACATGATGCCTAGGAGAATTTGAGGCTGGTATTTGCACAGATGTGTTCCGAGAATGGAATCTCCAATGCAGGACGTGATCTTCATTGTGGAGAGGATACGAATCGGATCACGGAAATTGAGCGTCAGGAAGAAGTAAGACTCGACTAGTTTGATGCCAAAGACCAGGATCCACAACCCATATGACATCCACATGTCATTGCCACGGAGACGAGGGTAGCTGGCGGTAAAAGTCTGACTTGCAACGTACCGACGCGAATTCTTCGTGAGATAGCTGCCGAAGAGCCCGCCGAGCGGCATAATGGAGAAGAAGAGGAACGTCACCAAGGCGATGAGAAAGTCCACAATACCAAGCGTAAGCGCAATCTTGCTGGTACCGTCGTGGGCGAAGACGTAGATTGCAGGGGCAATGTTAATGGCGAAGACCACAAGGAGGAAGAGAAGACGTTTGGTGAGATGTTGAGCACCAGCCCACCTTCGCGGTACATATAGCCATTCAGCCAAAGAGGCGCAGATCATGATGAAGGAAGCCACAGTGCCACCGAGAGCAACAGCCGCCCATTGTCGGGGCGCCTTGACTTGCTCTGAGAGTGGTACCTGCTGCTGGTATCCCGGGGTGTAGAGTGTCGGTGAGTTGAACGCAGTGTAGAACCAGAAAGTCGTAACATGAATGACCCAGATACGGTTGAAGTTGACCAGCATGTGGAGCCAAGATCTGGTTTCCTTGTATGTCTTGAAGAAGACCCTCTTCCAGTTCACATCTTTGAGCCTTTCATATCTCTCGGCTGGCGGAATGTCAACGAGACGAGTAGTTTCCTTCTTGTTCTCTCCAATGACTATGCGCTCAATGCCCTCTGGATACCAGAAGAGCTGGTTGATATCGTCGTAGCCAATAATCTTATTATGGTCCTTCTCGCGACGGACGTATTTACCGTCTTGGATTTCATATCCTTGGTCCCTGATGTAGTTGTAGAGAGGAGTGATGACGTTGTTTAGATAGGTGAGCTCCTCTACCGGCTCGACGCGATTCTGGCAAGCAGGAGAATGGAGGAAGTCGTCGGCACATTTGAAAATGAAGCACAACGTTTCAGGCATGAAACGAACTTGATTAGCCTCGCCCCAGCACAGCAGGTACAAAGCCAGTTGCCGGACACGGTCATGCTGCGACATACGGTTCATTTTTGTCTTCCAGCGGTACTCCGCAGCTTCAAGACTGTTGTCACCCTCTAGGGATTCCAATGTTTGCTCCTCGTTTTGCGGATCCTGCGCTGCCTTCTTCTTCGCAGCTTTGCGAGCCTTTCGGGTCTGGCGGTTCGCCTTGCCGAGATTCATATTGGCAAATCCCACGGCGTCATCGAGATCCAAATGGGCGGCGAAGTACCATCTCCGGTAATTGGCGTTATCGCCGCCAATGTAGTCCGCATGTAAAGACAGCAACGCCTGGATTGGGCTCATGCGCGACGCGCGGGAGTCGAGCAGAGTCATGAGGTGGTCGAAGACATTTCGCATGCTGTCCCGTTGGAAGCCGAACTTTGCTGACAAGTCTAGGAAAATATCCTCTATTTCCTCCTTCGAAAGGGGAATCTGAGCATCCGAAGTCCATGCTGGGTACGGTTCTCGTGATCGCTGGCCTGCCGGAAGAGCGTTTCCGTACTCCATGCCGTATACTGGTGTCGAAGCACCCGAGGACCGGTTACCACCGTAGGAAACTTGGGAAGATGGCGGTCGGAAGCCGCCACGTCCGCCGGTTTGACCATCATTGTAGCTGTTGTATCGTTCGTCACCTCGACCGTAGTAATCCATTTCGGCAGCTCGAGCCATGTCAGATCTCATGGTGAAGTCGCTGAAAGTCTCCGAATCCTCGTCAGAGCCTTGACCGCGACGCTTCGATTTGGGGCTGCAAGAATGAGTAATCTGCCCCCCAACGAGTAAGAGATGTGGGGACTCACGCATATTCAGCATTTTGACTATACTGCGGCTGCTGACCCGCAGCTGGCGCACCTTGGTCGTAGTACTGATCATTGTAGTATTCGTCCTGGTAGCCTTGGTTTTGACCATTGTCATAGTAGCTGGCCTCGTGCGGATAGTTCTGGCCATCGGCATTATAGTATCCGCTGAAGAGAAAGATCGTCAGTGAGAGTCTGAAGACATACGCACTCGCTCGGGCTTACCCTTCATCGTAATAGCCATCGCCACCATGCTGTTGCACGTAGGATTGATTGTGGTCGTAGTAGCCTTGCTGCTGCTCGTCCTGGTAGTATGAATCCGCGTCATGGGCCTGGTGGGTATAGCCGTCATCGTACTGACCACCTCCCGGATGGCCCGACATTGTGGGGAGTTATTAGCAATTACTGTACACAGGTCAGCAAGTCAGCGACCGAGCACACGAGCATGGCTGGACATGAAGTGCACGAGTGAACTTACATCAATTACGATCATCAACTGTTGGCTGGACGCCGATGTTCTATGCACAGTGGTTGTCAATGATGGAAAGCCTTAACGCAGCATTGACTGTTGAGCGAGCGTCGGTATTCCCTTTGCAAGCACCGGACGAGGTTGTAAACGATCGATAGCAGAGCCGGACGGAGCGGCTCGCAGTGAAGGTTGCTTGAAGAAGCTTGTTGTGAGTGCGGTGTTGACTTTTCAAGAGTGTGAGTGAGAAAAGCGTTTGTATTTTGCGCAGGTGTTGCCGTAGCACTGACGCGGCGGCCGGGAAGCTGAACAGGATCCTGCGCCCTCTGCAACTCTGATTGGCGGCTTTTTCCCACACCCAAAGTCGACGCAGAGACACTCCGGGATGGGTAAGGTAGGTATTTGTGAGCGACACTCTACAGCGAGCGACTGACTGGAAAACACGAACACAACACAGTCGAAGACAGAAGGAGAAGAAGTATGAGAGGTTTGGGGGGTGTTTCTTGGAAGTGTACTCGGTAAAAGGAGGTGGAATGTCAGTGGCGGCTCGCAAGCAAGCGACTCGCTCAAAGGATGGAAGGAGGCAGGCGCCGCAAATTCAGGTCAGCTCCACACCGGCCTTATGCACTAACCACCTGCAGCTCAAATCTCCAAACCTGCCATTAGTAATATTATTAGCTTGACCTGCATTTGCTGTGCGAATCGCCGGATCGCAGGGGTAGAGATAACACACTAACTTGGCCATCCCGTCCCTTAAATATCCCGCCCAATCACCAGCGAGTTGTGCGCAGAGTGTTCGCACAATTGCATTCGCTTGCCTCAGCAACGGCTCCATGCCACAGGTGCATCATACCTTATATTATTGTATCCGCCCGTTGATCCTTGTAACTCAACAAACATCAACCTCTGCACCCCGTTGCAGGGTGTGCCTCCAGTAACTATGACTGCGTTGGTTGCCAGAGCAGCCTGCATAACACTTCATTCTCTATCTCTACAGTTGCGCCTTTACCAACTGTGAATTTTATGGCAAATCTCCTTGTTCCGGACAGTATCTGCACCGCCACAAAAGCGATCGAAGTAGCAGAGTGGCGATATACCAAACTACTGGGAAAGGGACGACGTGTAAGGGCAGAACGGGTAATGATAATCATGAAGCGTCATGAAACCAGCGAAGGTCAGAAATAGTAGCAGAGGCGCAATTTAGAAACGACCGGTTGGTTACCCTGATGTTATCATTGTCTGGTTTTAGCCAGGATCCTTAAGGGGAGCATCAGACTTTTGAGTGGCGAGTACCCAACCGGCCACACATGAACTTAGTCCCCCCGCCTACTTCATATATCCAGTAGGTACTCCTGGGGCTTGTCTATGTCTCAATAACATCTGTGGTAACCATCTTCAACGGCTGCATCTCGCCCAGGTACCTCATGATCCTCTTCGCCCATGATTGAGGACAACGTGGGGATCTCCACCGCCTAGTTAATATCCACATTCGTTGTTCAAGTGCCAGTAAGTTACTAAAACATACATCTGGAGAGGGTCAAGCCCAGGTAACGCGTTAATTAGTGCCAACGTGCATTGTCGGTTATACCTAAGCATATCGGAATCTTGGGTGAAGAAACGTCGCGGAGAGTACCTCACAAATGGTGGCTTTCACTGGACTGGTCTACGCGCTCGTCCGTCATCAATGTCTGCCGTTGAAGTGGAAGGACAACAGTACTTCGCAGTAGCAACAATGGGTACGCTTAACGTACTCGGTTCTTCTACAAAGGTAGTTACACATGTAGCCGTCAGCTGCAGGGTGACTTGAACGTGGTATTATGACTGTTGTGATTTAAGTTGAATAGCTGGCAGGCCACACAACAGATGCCATTTTGCATCGTTATTTTAGGCATCGCCAAGCCTATGACATGTTTTAAGGTACTGTAATAATCGTGCGTGGGTTGCTTGCGCGTCCCGGCGCCGGGACTTCCGTTAGAAAATCTCCAACGTATCCAAGACGCTGTTGCCCCCAAACTACAGCAGAAGTAACTTCTTTCTAGGCTCCCCTGCTGGATTGCCTGGTATACCATCCGAACATTCATCACTTCCTTAAGCGCGCTTCACATTCTCGCTCTCCCTGATTGCTGATTGCACCTTCTGTGCCTGCCACAAGGTTTGGTTGACAACGCTGTTGTGCTCTAATACCCGCTACACTTTTTCTGAATCCTCAACCGAACCCTGGCTCGAGCGTACATCATCGCGTAACGACTATCACCAACTTCACATAGGCCATCAATCGTTCAGATTGCAATCTACTCGAACAGCAATATGAGAGGGCCCGGGATTGCGTCAAGCGCGCTCGCCTTCGCGAGCTTATTCACGCGCATTGTGCTTGCTCAAGACGCTCCGCCCATTGTGATCAAGGTATGGCACACCGCTCGCAGCCCGTACCAATCCGCTGACGCTGATGATCAGGGCTCCAAATTCTTTTATTCCAACAATGGCACTCAATTGTAAGTTTGACGACCTCGGCACCTAATCGAACTGTTGCTGACAGTAGCCGCGTTAGCTTCATCAAGGGCATCGCATACCAACGTAAGTCGTCGGACCTCAACCTTTCATATCGCGCCCATTTCTCTCTGCTAAGCTAGGAGACAGAGGACGTCGGTCAAGGAGGGGCTGGCGTTATTGGCAACAACACCGCCTACACAGATCCACTGGCGGACGCAGCCGGCTGCACACGAGACATCCCTTACCTTCGACAACTCCAAACAAACACCATTCGGGTCTATGCAATTGACCCCACGGCAGACCACTCGCAATGCATGCAGATGCTTGCGAATGCTGGCATATACGTTATCGCTGACCTGTCTGCCCCGGTGCAGGGTCAATCGATCAACCGCGAGACCCCCTCTTGGGACACCGAGCTCTACACCCGCTATACCTCTGTTGTTGATGCACTAGCAAAATACAACAACACGCTCGGCTTCTTTGCCGGTAACGAGGTTACCAATGCGATGAACAACACAGACGCCAGTGCTTTTGTTAAAGCTGCTGTTCGGGACATGAAGAGCTATATCAGCAGCCGAGGCTACAGGGACATTGGTGTCGGATACGCGACCAACGATGACATGGATATTAGGGAGAACTTGGTCAATTACTTTGATTGCCAGGACGAAGCCGAAGCTATCAGCTTTTGGGGCTACAATATCTACTCTTGGTGTGGCCAGTCGTCTTACGCGCAATCTGGATACGAAGCGAGGACTCAGGAATTTCAGAACTATTCTGCCCCGGTCTTCTTCGCCGAGTATGGCTGCAACACCCAAGGCACTCGCACCTTTGACGAGGTTGCAGCGCTGTACGGAAACCAGATGACTCCTGTGTGGTCTGGTGGTATAGTCTACATGTACTTCCAGGAGACGAACAACTTCGGTAAGCTCTGGAGAGCGGCTACGCGTGTAAGGAAGTTAACTAAGCGCTGCAACTAGGTCTCGTCTCTGTTAGCGGCAACTCGGTCAACACGCTTGCGGATTTTTCCAACTTGGCTACTGCAATCGCAGCGGTTACTCCGTCCGGCACCAGCATGGGTGCATACACACCCACAAATACAGCCTTGCAATCGTGTCCTGCCGTGGGCAGCACCTGGGAGGCTGCCGCGACGCCACTCCCCCATACCCCGAATGAGCAACTTTGCTCATGCATGTACAACACGTTAGGCTGTGTCGTTGCCCCTGGCGTCAGCACCGAGAGCTATGCAAGCCTTTTCGATTTCGTGTGCGGCCCGAATGGTGACCCCTCAGCCTGTGACGGTATTGCAAACAACGGATCGACTGGTACTTACGGTGCGTACGCGATGTGCAACGCCACCTACCAGTTATCATACGTCCTCAACCAATACGCGGTCGCGCAACAAGCCAAGAACAATCCTACCGCTTGCTCCTTCAGTGGGTCGGCTTCAGTCAAGGCTACCAGCAGCGCAGCTGGAACGTGCAGATCTTTGATCAGTCAGGTCGGCACTGCTGGTACTGGTACCGTTACAGGCGGCAGTGCTACCGGCACGGCAAAGGGCAGTAGCACCAAATCTGCCGCAGCTAGCGCCCTCTTCGCTCCTACGCTTGACTTTGGCCTTCTGCCGTTGGCTCTCTATCTTGGCGGTGCTGTTTTGACTGGGGCGGGTATGATTTTCTTGTGAAGGGGGGGAATCGGTGCACTGCATTGCATTGGGATCGGGTTTGACATAAGGTCAGCAGACTTTGGTGTAAATCTCATTTGTCAATTGGCTGGCCAACTTGGTGCCATGAGCAATGCTCTTTGGCGTGTCGTCGTTAAATACCATAGACTAATGCGCCATTGGACAGTCCTCCGTACATGCGGCCATTGCTTCTGTCATAAGCCATAGTTCGCACTCTTTCTACTCGTCCTTCAGAAGTATGGTTATCTACCAATTCTCCGGATTTCATTCGCTCATGTAGTAGTGCGCACCTTGTAAGATGGCAAATCTCCACTTCTTTTTTCAGCATGCCTTTAGTTCCTGACCCAAGCCTAAGCCAGACCAACAGCGAAGGAGGTAGACTAGCTCGAGCTAGCCGCAGTCCGAAAGAACCCAAAAGGTCCCACTGCCGTGACCGTGATTGATCACGCGAGCGGTGTCCACAATTTCTGTTACTGCGTGTGAAGAGCGAGTTGACGTGTCCTTTAAGGCATCCTGAATGGGTTAGTGAAAAGGCACTGATCTCTCATACAAGTAATCTGCCTATTGGACTTGCTTCTCATTTACTTTATGTCTGTTGGCTTCTGTACAAAGACAAAGCATGACAGGCTATTTACTGCAGAGAATGCACTGTGCACCATAGGGTGTGCTGTGTTCGCTACCCTCTCGTTCTAACCGTCTACATATATCCTAGCGCACTTTTACAGAAAAGGTTCGGAGTGAGACATGGATAATGCAGTATCCGTCGGCTAAGGGAGGGTACCTGTCAGATCTGATACCAATGGTTCAAGATGTAGGACGCTGGATCGGGTGGACTCGAGTGTTCTATGATTTCGTCCCTTCGATTCCATAATAGCCCTTTTCTGAGGTCTAAGCATTCGACGGCGGAGTCCTCAGAAGTCGATAGAGCCAAGAGGAGCCCACAGAGGAGCCCGCGCCGCAAGGGGATACAAGTTCGGCATAATGCAGCCTGATGCTGGCGCGTACCATTCTGACTCTTACTCCTGCGTATCCTCCGCGCTACAAACTGGCTATACTTCACTAATCTTAAGTTCCGAAGAGACTATAACTCTTAACCTCAATCGTTTCGATTATTTTATCAAAGTAGGGCTTCGCATTGACCCAGTAGTTGTCATATTCCTCTCCGGTACCCTTGAAATTGACGGAAATAAGGATGTCCGTCTGGTACTTCTCCAGACGGATCAAGAGTGCCAGTAGGTTGGTGGTCCTTGGATCATTGGGATCATCTTTAGGGCGCAACGATGGATCCCTCCAATTCTCGTTGACGTCTGCCCACACTGCGCTGGAGTAGTAGCTGAAGAACGTGACGAGTGAGTAACGTTGTACCCGGCTGCAGAGCATCATTGCTCGTTTCGTGTCCAAGGAGACTTACGAGAGTTTAGGAACTGCGACGTCTATCATGCTCCTGCGAATTGCATCCCGTGTCAAGGTCTCATTAATATCTTCGAGATGGATTTGAAGTGCTTCCAGAGGATTATCGGCCTGTTGGACGTATTCTAAGATATCGATGCATATGCTGGTGAAGCCATCATGGTCCAGATAGACCTCTTGGTGATCAGGGACTTGACGTATGTCGCTAGAAGTTACACGTTAGGTCTTCGAATACCATGGAATAGCACGAGGGTGGTGCTTCTTGCCGTAGCAAGTTATGCCGGATGATGATAGCATTGCGCCAAGTGGGCAAAGGTACATTATCATCCGCGAGCAAGCTCCGAAAAGTGAGATTTGATGCGATGAATCATACTTGATAGCTTCGTACGAGTATTATTGTGTGTAGGGTAGTGTATCTGGGACTGACCTTACGTCAACGAAGTTCGCAGGGAGCTCAACTGTTAAGGCTCCTCCGAAGAGGTCTACCTTCCTGAAGTCGATGTTTTTTGGAGAGGTCATGCTCCGGGATAGTCGACTATCGTGCAGAATGTAGTGTGGTTGCACAAGCAGTGCGAACGGGGAAGGATATCCGCGAGTCGTTACAGACTTAAATGAGGAAGATTCACGGAAGCGCAGGCTTTAGAAAACAGTAACTTATTGCATTACCGTACTGAAATTCGAAGCCAAAGGTATAGAGAGTTTTGCATTCTCTGACAGTTTTGTTCATGAAAATGTTCAAGCACTATGACCATCGAACCACATGAGCATGCATCAGCCGTTGATGTATTTCCACTAAAATGTCATTTCTTTACAAGTACGTAGCCAAGCCTTCGAAGCCGGGTAAAACCGAGAGACCGCGGACTAAAGTCATGCAAAACCAATGGAATGTTCCATGCCTAATTGCCGTGAGTAAGACAAGTGATTTAAACCACTATGCCGCTAGATGTTGGATACCCTACCGTGCCTACCAACGTATGCTCCACCGTACTCAAACGTTGAGGGAGTATGTATAGCCGAGATGCTTGCCACGAGTTCTGTAGGAATGGTTGGGGCGTATCACAATACCGTAACTACTTCCTACTATTTCCAAGAAATCAATTTCCCATCGCTAAAACGGCATATAGCGCATAAAGCACTGTCGGTAGCCAGCTCTAGGGCAGAGAAACCATATACTCCAAAAGTGCGACCAGTACTTGTGCCACGCCAGCTTGAACCACCCCAATAATGCCAGCGATTCGAGGTTCAAAATCGAAATCCAAGACAAGGCGGCATACCCGCGACCTCGATCAGATTCATGCCGACTTGCGCTCGCCCAAGCATCTCGTAGAATATAAAGACACCGAAGCCGTAGAAGATTTACCGGGCTTGGGCAGACACTACTGTATCGAATGCGCGAAGTGGTTCGAGGGTGAATACAACCTTGTTCAGCATCGACGGGGAAAGACACACAAGAGAAGGTCAGTCCGCTGTCTGTAGATTGGTGATGGCCATCTCGGGGGCCATCCTACCCTTGTGGAAGGCATCGGGGACGAATGACTGAGCATGAGCATAATAAAGAACGTCTTTGAGGCTTACTTGTCTCTCTCCAGGGTACGACAACTGCGCGAGGCACCGTACTCGCAGAAGGAAGCAGAGGCTGCAGTGGGGCTATCGACGGATAATGGCGCGGCTGCACGCCTTCAGTCTGTGCTACCGTTCGAGAAGTTGCAGGTCAGTGGAATGGATGAGCTGGAGCATGAGAGTGGAAGGAAGGAGCAGGTGTGATACTGTTGGCCCAAAGACTTCACCATTTCGCAGAGCATCCTGTGGTGGTTAGGAGTTCGATGGAGTTCACGGGAATACATGGCATTATGAGTGGCAACGGAGGCGTTGAAAGAAGCGGGAGGACTGCCTAAGCTGCGCTATGTGGACGCGAGGCGAGCGAAGAAATTGCCAAAGTCCATCATAAACCCTGAAAGACTACGCTCTTTCTTATAGGAGCTTTTGCTTCCTGGTTCGCTGGACCTCAATGGTCTAGTCGAAGTCCTGGTAAGACACTTCAGTGATGACAGTCGCGGAAATCTAAACCAGGTATGGGTCACATCATGTGATTAAGTCCCCAAATCAAGGTGTGTGCTACCTATGGTTCGTGACCACAACAACAGTCTCTCCGAACTCCTGGTCTTCTATCCGTTCGAGCTGTGTACCACACTGACGAGTCCATAGTCTTAGAATCAACTGTATCTCCATTGTTACTCATAGACTAGAATAGTGTACTTCCCTTCTTGAACCGCTATTCACCGGCATGGGCTTTCAACGTTGTGCTTCTCTACCGGATTCTCTTTCTTGCAAGCTGTGCGTTCCGTTACTAGCAATTAACACATCGTACGACCAACTTTCGGCGTCTTGATTCTCCCACGGGATACTTCATTCGCAGCTTAATCAATGCTCTAACCGAAGTGCAGAGCACTGTGTCTTTCACCACGGTCCATCTTGGGAAAGCATGGGACCATGTTCCAGCCAGCGATACGACAGCGATAATGGCTCCAAGGACGGGGAGCCGCAAGAGTTGATCGGAGATCATTATTCTGTAACAGAACGAGTGTTGGCAGCAGAATAGGAAAAGTTGCTTTTCATTGGCAGGCAATCTAGGACTGGACTCCGGGCCACGTAAGAACTTGATATCGGCCGATAGTGGGCATGGGTACCTTATGATATGTTCAGACAGTATGGAGGCCCAGCCGCCGGAAGCAGTCTTTGCAAACCCGCAATAAATGCGTCAAGCAGACGTGCACGACTTGATGATATACGCACAAGTAAGGTGAGCACGCAAGCACTGCAAGGCGATACCTAGGTAGAAGTACCAACAAGGTAGGTAGAGAGGTTCCTTTGACGGTGTCAGAGGCTAGGGGAATTCAGCTGTTCAATTGGTAGTTGGTATTGTGGATGAAGTTATCTAACAGAGGGCAAGAACAGCCTAACTAAGTCAACCGCTAAGCGAGGTCAGGTGACAGGCCTGACAACGGCACCTTTAGCCCTATGCCAACGTTGTGGAGAAAGCTTGTGATAGTGGGCAATGATGCGTGGGGTTGAGACCCACTGCGGTCACCAATCGCTGCGCCAAGCCTACCTCACCGTTGTTCTCCACGTAGCTACGTACAGTACCTAGGTATTACCTGCTAGATAAGGTACCTTACAGAAAGCAACTCGCCCCAAGCGTCGCTAGTGAGAAGCGCAGGCGGCGAGTCATGAAGATCAGTAAACCACATGATTACTGAACGATTTTGAAGGTTTGCTGATCAGTTATACAGCTTACAGCACATTAGTCATTCGTCATCCGGGGCCCTCGGCCATAAGTTCTCAGGTAAGCGCCAAGCGGGGCTGTAACTTTGTCATCTTGTATCTCGTAAATTCGCATTCAAGATCCCAAGCTCTTTGAAACCGTTCAACGCCCGTACCCTAAGACGGCCATAATATGACCAGCCAATCAACGAGCGCCATCTATTGCCTTGCACCAGCAAAAGGTTGCCCTCATCTTTGAACACCCCTGTGAGACCGGCTTCGAAACGCGTGATCCGAAGCGGTGCCCGACCAGCGATAAGATGCTCTGTTTCTCGAGAGCGAAAACGTGGCAGGACAAGCTCGATCACACGACACTCTGGTTGATGAAAGCACTGAAATCCACTTCTACTGGCTCCTGCCAATTCGCCATGTTCACATGAGCGGACGCAGACACAGGTGTCGAGAAATGCAATCCAAGCATTGTCGGTCCTTCGCAGCTCGATGGTGAGCTGTGATGGTGGACGAAATCCATACAGTTCACGTCGTAATTGGTGGCAGCGGCGTGCCAAGACTGGCGTTGCAAGTTGGCTGGATCCATGCTCCTTTCCATCCGCAACGATGACAGCGCTGACAGAGAAAGGTTTGGTTTTCGTTTCAACGGTCGAGGGGCTGGTGGCTGTGCTGCGAATTTATTCTGCGCAGGAGGTGCAGTGCCTCCTCCACTCATAGCAAATGAGTCGCTAAAGCTGGACTCGTGCTGTGGCGGCGAACTGAATATGGAGCTGTCCGAAGGCGTTGGAGGCAGCCCATCGAGCGAGAATGCCTCGCTGAAGTGGAATTGCTGGTGCTGAAGCGAAGTGAAGCCGCAGCTCCCTGGCGGCGTCCGTCGGCAATCAGACTCGAAGCTCATGAAGTTGCTATTTGGCACAAGTTCGATTCCGTTTCCAAGGAGTTGACGGTGCATCAGACCAACGTCTTCAGCCGCGTCAGGCGTGCCATTTTCACCTCCGTTCAGAACTCCCATCCGGTCGAGGATGTCGTGCGTAAGCGGATGACCCGCGGCTTCGTCCAACGGTGGTCCACTCCAGCAGTGATTGCTTTGCATGCGTCTGTACATCTCTTGGAGGCCTGCGACGAGCTGAGCCTGCTGTCGTTCTAGCATCTCAACGTATCTGCACACGGCGTGAGAATCTATGGTTATCAATCATCCGAAACACGCTTACCCCTTGGGATAGACCTTGTCGTGTACCTTCTTGCGCTGACCGAAGACGCAGATAGTATTGTCCGCTTTGCACCGCGTGCACGGGTTGGTGCCGTCACACTTTGATCCTGAGCTTTTCCACTTGGAAGATGACAGAACACGGGCGTACCTTCGACTTCTTTAGTCTACATCGATCGCAAGCTTTGCAGACGCGCTTGCGCTGGCCATTGTCAATAGGGGCAGACTCTGTCGAAGAAGGACGTGACGGTGATGACACGGAGCCCATCGTCGGCTTAAGTATATTTGAAGGGATTTAGAGACGTGACGGGTACGGTAGATGTGAGGAGCGGATTAGAAGAGGAGACAGAGAGTGATCTTTTCAGGATTCCATGTACCCAACAAGAAGTAGGACGAATGCAAATCTGAACGTGAACGTGATGCTTCTCACGTAGTTATAGACGATTTGTTTCATGAAGTGGACCTAACATTCAGGCACATGGTGAGGGGTAGATGCATGATTATGAGCACAGCTCGTAACTGGCGATACGGTTCTCATACTTGAGCTCTCCCTTCTCGGAACGACGCCCAGGGGGCATGGAGCGATCAACTAAGCACGCAATTTGCTGGGCCTTGAACCGATCACCCCAGGGAAGGACGCTGTCCGCGATCCACATCCGCTCACTCAGCGGTGACATGATGGCGCCTGAGGTAGTGGAAGGTTTGCGGTCTGGCAACATGGCACGAGCCATGGATCCCTGCCTTTTGAGGTATCCGCGGTTTGCACGCCCAACGGCCGAGAGATTTCTCTTTGGGGCTAGAAGCCGCGAACCATTCGAAGGCGTATCGCAACGCAGCGGCTTGCCTTACGCCTTCGTGAACGCATGGGGCCAGGCATTAATTGAAGTTGTAGATTGACCGGGCGAGGCAAGGGTAGTTGGAGTTGGCAAGAAGCTCAGAGGCAAGATCTAGCGATCGGTGGCCGGACTGATATTCACCCGGACAGAACCGAAACCTGAGATTCTTTGTCCCGCGCCTCGCGGACCTTAGGATGCCGTTCCGTCGCAGAGAGGTAGGCAAATCTGCTAGGTATGCTCGTACATAAAGTACCTACACGACAGCAATAATGCATGCGTCTCAGCTGTACCATAGTAGTCAGGCATGTGCGGGTGGGCGTCCCTGCCTTAGCCCTTACAACGCAGCTGGGAGGTAAGGGCAGGTAAGGTACCCATTCCACAGAAGATAATCCGGGGCCTTTCCGACGCAACAACCTATGAGGGCTTACCTAGGTACTTTATCGCTGGAGTTCAGCGCGGCTCCGCAACCGATGCGCAGAATTACTCGCATAATGTGGGGTTGATGAACCTGTCCGCCGCGGAGGAGGATCTGTGAGTGACAGGTGTGCGACAATTCTGACGACGATACCAGCCCTAACGCGTCGACGTTGGGACGTCGGCAAGCCTTGCTGTTCCTCACAGATAAGGTAGGTAAGTAACAAGACTGAATCGTTTGAACACCAAAGCCGGGCCAGCGCTGCTATAAACGCGACTCCTGATACCATGGTATGTACCGTCCAATCATCCCAGTAACTCGTATCCCGAACTAGGTATGTTCCTATTATCGTTGCTTTGATCATATAATTGTGGGGAGTGTTCACTTCACGTACGTTCTTGTACCCAATTTTTCGCGTTTGAACACGTTCAAGTTGTGGGGACAAAGGCGGTCTGAGAATTGTCGACAGGTCTGCCTCATGCTCATCTGCGGGCTCACCCCAATAATCATGTGCTTCGCGATGTGACTTAGCAAAGAACAATGCCTACTGGCCGTGAATCCCCTACTGTTCTTAGGTCTTCGCCAAAGAGATGACTGCGTTGCTTTGACTGGCAGGCACACTTCCCATTTGCCATGTGAGTTACTGAAGGGGATATCGCATCCGTTTTCGCACGCTTTTGCCCAATCAAACTCTGTATCAGCTTCCAAGCTCAACACGTCGCTCAAGCACATGCCTGGCCTCGCTTTCTGTAAGAGTGTGCAGTTCAAGCGCGTCCAACACCTTCCTTGCACTTTCGTTACCAGCAAAGAGTCGTCTCTCAACCTCCCATAACCCTAGCGGGGCACTTCCCTCCTCGTTGCCTCGCACTGGTATGGCTAGCAAACGGACCGCCTCCACAAGCTTGCGCAGACATTGCTGTCCATACCCCGCACCCAACGAGACGTCAACCACTCGAATGACCATTGCCACGTCTGCAGCGAGCTGCGCACTTCCAGCTGAAGAGAACATGTTGCGGACCAAAACGTGATCCCATACATATGTTTGTATGGAAAATAACAACGGACGGCAAATGCGCCTGAATGGTGCCGGTGCAAGACAATTTGCTAGGAAGGAGAGGTAGTTGTTCAGCTGCTGTAGAGCTTGGTCCAATTCCGCAGATATCGTGACTGAACCGCTCTTGCCATACTCGGTTGATAGGGATGACCACGGGTTGCTGTGAATCAGTCAGCTCAAATTCCCCCGTCTGCCGCGCACTCGTCTTACATTCTTCCATAAGATCTCAGTACTTCGCGGGTATCGTGAATCAAGGTCTCCGAAATGATTCCCTCAGTCCTTATCCGAAGTCGTTGATATGCGTTTGCCGTCTCGTCGAACAGAGCACCGTCATCCGCTCCAGACGTTACGGCACTGGACGTTCGCTCAGCAATCTGATCGAGACTCATCTGTCTGGCAACATTCAACTCTGGTCGTGTCCTGACGCGTTTCTGCAGTTCGTCCCAGAGATCAAGGAAAAACTGCATCCACTTAGTCAGGGTCACACAACTACAGTACCCGCGGATCAGACTTACAACGTCGTCACTCCAGTCACGCATCGCGTTTTCGAGATAGTCGGCGCTACCGAACACTCTACACAGTCGCTCAAGTCCGCCAAGGCCTTGCAGCTTGGCTTGTTCTTCTCTACTTAAGCCTTGCATTGTCCGTGCAATGGGAGAAGTCATTGCTAGATACGCTTCCAAGGCGGAATGTAGACGCTCGTGGTACTTGTCGAATATGGATATTTGTATGTCTATGAGGAAGCGAAGCTGTTGGGAGAAAGACGGAAGTGGGCGATAGCGCTCTGAGTTCACATCATTAATAGGGCCTCGCACAATGTGGATGGTTGATCACCTGTGACTGATTCGAGCAAGTCGTTGACCCTAAGTGCTGCCTTTGTGGGCTTCGTGGCGTTAGGGTCGACAGTGTCGAAGTCAAGCTCCCCACTGTCCGGGGCGTTAATGATGCTTTGGTATCGCGAAAGTGCAACTCAAGTCGTCCATCAGCTTCGATTGCACGTCAAATTGAACCAATTGGCAGCACAAAACTTACAATCCTTCTCGACTTCAAACCATCTACCAAACCAATCACTCATGACAAGGACTTCCCATGACAAGCCCTTCCAGCCTTCCTCTCCGTAAGGGAGATCATATCCCCACTCCTCGCGCAACGTCCGATCGAATTCCAAGAGCTCGTGCACGAGATGACTAAGGAGCTGTGGCTGCGCAGACAGTTGATTCATTGTAGAGTAAATTTTCGTCCGTAGCATCGGAAGCAGTGCACTGATAAATGCCGACGTCACATCAATAAAGGCGGGATAGAAAGCCATATCTGTACCTCTAAAGTGATCCAGTAAAATTGGCTGGAGATAAGAAGTAACAAAGGGACCATATGTACTGAGGAGATTTAGGACGTGAGTCAGGAAGTATTCGGGTTTGTCAAGTCGGTTTGTTGGTCGATCGCCGTCGAAGTGATATCGGAATCTCATCTCCAGTGGTTGCACCATAACCTCTAGCGGTAGAAGCCCAAGTAGCTCCGCGGCCTTTCCCTTGGCTTGTAGTCTACTCCCGCCGCGGATGGCTTGATCCAATTCCGGCTTCTGAAGGTCAAGGAGAGTGCTAACAGCGTTTTCCCACCTCTCTTCGAGGCTGCTGGGTACAGCGGCCTTCGGCTCTGGCCAACCGATCTCGGTTAACACCTTCTCAAGGTCAGAAGAGAAGGCGTCCTTAAGCGTTCTCTTAACATTCTGCGTGGTCCTGTCAACATGGTCGAGTACATGGGGTGCAGCGCCCTCTCCAGCAAAGTGTAAGGGCCGAAGCTCCAGTACAAGCCGCTGAAGCCGCGCGTACGTTCCAAGGGCGGTTTGGGCAGACACCTGCAACTGCGAAGCGGCCTCTTCGCTACAGGGAGTGCGTGAACGTTAGTGACGCAGTCGGTTCGCAACGGCTGCGGTACCGTACCTCAAATGTCCCACATCTCTCAGCAGTGCTATGTAGCCATCCGCCAAGTTTAAATCACGCAGCTTTTCCATACTAGTCTCAAAGCGCCGAACACCGTCGTCACTGGTATCAGAACGGGTTACCACAAGCAATCGGCGGTCAACGTCGCTCTGCTGCTCGTAGAAATCCTGCGCTCGATGCTCCAATATGCCGACATGCTGATCGATTTCCCGCTTCACATCGGCATAAGCCTTCTGGGCATCTGCAAGCTAGTCCGGAGTCAATCAGGACGAGCTCTTAGCCAGACGATGCGAGGGAGGAATACTTGTTCCCTAAGCAGTTGTTCGTGTTCTTTTGTACTTGCCAGTAGGGTATCCAGCGTGTCCAAGTCGGCCACATGTTGCAGTTTGTCGTTCAAGTAGTCTTCAACGCGGCCATCCTCAGCCTCGAGCGCGCCCTGCATTTTTCGTCCAATATGCGGGCAATAGCGAGACGTAATTTCTACACCGAGGAAAGGTATTCTCTTTCCGGTTGCCGGCTTGCCGAGATAAGCATTAAGAGGCCTGACTTAGATGCCTAGGTACCTAATGTCGCACAACACAGGAGATGTAGGTACGTGATGTGCGTTATAGACAGGGTTTTCAACTTGGGCACCTACCTCAGGGACCTCACGAACTCGCTAACCACTTAGGAAGTTGGTGACTTTATATTGATGTACCTACGATCAGGATTTTAAGGGCTCCACGGTCACCTAACATATAGGAGAAGACGGAGATATGGGTGCGGTTGGGGAGGCTGACGAGAGATAGATGCTGTACTGTACAGTCTGTACTACCTAGGTACTGTACGTACCTCGTACTGTAGATCTCTGCAGATGCCTGTCGTCGCGTGCCCGATGCTAGCGCAGAGCACAGGCCATAGCTAATCGGCCGGCCGGGCAATGATGCCCACTTTTCATTCGATAGATGCATCCGCCGTCCTGCCCTCGTCTGCGCCATCTGCGCCATCTGCATGGATTTCTCCCGCTGCATTTCCCGACGTCTCAAGCCCACCGCTGCCTCGTTGTCGTCGGCTTCCTCGTCGTCCTCCTGCTGCTGTTGTTGCTCCTCCCCATACTCCTTCGACACACCTACCAGCCATCCGTCCTGGCGACTCTATGTAACTATGCCCAAGGAGAACAAAAAGCGTGGCCGGCGAGCCGAAGAGAAGAAGCGGAAGCTGGAGGCCGAGGACAACATTCAGGCGCCCAAAAGGCAAAAGTCAGAAAGACCCGAAGCGGATCATGTAAACCAAGCGGGTTTCAAGCATATCACGGATGGCGATTATGTAAACTCGGTCAATGACAGGCATCCGGGAGAAACACCGTTCTTCGGCATGCTGGACGACGAGGAGCAGGAATACTTCAAGCGTGCCGATGAGATGCTAAAGCTCGATCGGTTCCATGATCTCGAAGAGCGCGATTTGTTCCTGGCCAACGTATACCGTGAAGCGGAGGGCAAGGAGTTGAAGCTAGCCAACAGCCAGTCGTGTTCGAGGCTCATGGAGCGATTAATATTGCTGTCCACCCCAGTGCAGCTCAAGGCTCTCTTCCAGAAATTTAGTGGGAAGTAGGTATGGCTCATTCTACATGCTGAGTACACAGCTGACAACCCAGTTTCCTCTATCTAATTCAGCACCGGTTCGCATCCCACTGCTGCGAAGCCCTTTTCACCCAGTCTGCCCCCGTCGTCATTCATGAAGTGCTTGCTCCTTTGGAGGGCAACGCTAATGACATGGATGGGTTTGGAAACTCGCACGTGTCTAAATCCATGGAGGAGCTCTTCCTAGATACCATTGCGGAGCTCGAGGACAATCTAGGCTACCTCGTGACTGACAAGTTTGCCTCACATACACTTCGGGTGCTTTTGTTAGTATTATCAGGGCACTCGCTCGCTGACTCCCCGGCAAAGTCGTTGTTGCAAAGTAAGAAGAAGGAGAAGGTTGCCGTGCCAAGGATGCAGCAAGACTTGGACATGACGCCGAAGGAAAGAACTGTCCCGGATTCGTTCGCGGTGGCCTTGGAGAAAACCATTGCAAAATGTACAGCAGGTCTTGACACAAGCTTTCTACGGACCTTGGCGACACATCCCACAGGGAATCCCACTCTGCAGCTCCTGCTCCAACTAGAACATTCACAACATGGCAAGAAAAGAGGGAAGGAGGAGAGTTCAATCATGCGCAAACTCCTGCCTGAGCAATCCATTGCTGAAGGCAGCGAAAGCGCCGCCTTCATTAACGGACTGTTGTACGATCCGATTGGATCACGACTTCTGGAGACTGTGGTTCAGTATGCGCCTGGAAAGACATTCAAGGCCCTGTACAGAGGATTCTTTAAAGATCGCCTGGGAAGTCTGGCTCGCAATGAGGTAGCGGGATATGTCGTTTGCAAGGTACTTGAAAGACTTAGCAAAGAGGATCTGGAGGACGCAGCGAAGACCATCACCCCTCATATTGGTGCACTGCTTGAGCGGGGTCGCACCTATGTTATCAAAGTACTTGTTGAACGATGCGCCGCAAGAGAGGCAAAGATGGACGAAATCCAGTCGGAGCTCGAAAAAGCTTACATAGGCAGCTCTGGCGGCTCTGTTGCACGCCTGCTCGCTATTGATTCAAGCAACGCCAAGTGTGGGGTGCCCGAGCCGAACAGGCAGTCAGGGCCTGACAAGTTACATGGTTCACTGCTTGTTCAAGCCATGGTGGCTATACCTGGACCGTTGAGTACTCTGGTATTTGACTACCTCCTTACGCTCGATGTTCGCGCTTCACTGGCGCTCGCGAAGGACCACACAGGGTCGCATTCACTTCAGGCGGCAATGGTATCGCACAAGGCATCAATCATCTTCCGGCGTAAGCTGATACAGCAATTCTATGGCCATATGGGGGAACTAGCTGTTGATCCGTCAGGATCGCATGTCGTGGACAAAATCTGGGAAGCAACTCATGGACTTGCTTTCATTAGAGAGCGGGTTGCCGAAGAGCTGGCCGAGAATGAGGCTTCTTTGAGAGAATCTTTCTTCGGCCGCGCAGTATGGCGAAACTGGAAGATGGACCTGTACAAGCGCCGCCGAGCCGAATGGGTCAAGCATTCCAAAGCAAAGGCAGGCAACGACGGATTCCAGTCTTTTCCAGATCTGCGAACCAAGCATGAGAACCAAGCGGGCAAGACAAAGTTGGAACTCGCGCGTGCCAGACATGCAGCTTCGAAGACGAAAAGGGGCAAAGGAGTACGACAAGGGTCATATGCATCAGCAGGGGAGACTGCAGGGTCTGCAGACGAAGAGCGATGACAGATCCGATCCGATCAGATGAGATCCGATGTAGCGGAATTTGCCGAGGTACATGGTCATGCATGCTGCTGCAGCAAACCCCTTGGGGTTCTAGCTAAGAAGATCGACCAAAACCACGGCTCTATTCGTAACTGATGTTGGGGTATTGGCGGCGTGCGCTTGCACCCAGAAGATGCCTATGTTCTGGTAATCACCGCTTGTTCCGAAGGCCATGTTCACCTGTCACACATCGCCGGTATTCATCTACCTATGGGTGCGAGTAAGCGTCACACCTCAGCACTTTCCATACATCGGCTGCCTGGTTTGCCTGGCTAGTGCGACTTCGGAATACGGCTAAGTCGCTTTGACGACCCGAATCATCGCTTTATGGCGCGATCACACCGCTCTCCCGCATGATACCGATTCAACACGAAAGCCGCAGTACTAAGCTTGGTACAAACAGCGGTACAGTGAGCGAAGCAAGGCTTAGCATCACCGTTGGGAGCAAGGAGACCTAGTACTAGCTTGACATTTCTCCAAGGGATCGCCTGACTGTGTGGGAATTAGGTGAAGCTGCGTTTCTTGGACATCACTGATCGTGCTGCGTCAGTTTGTGATCAAATCTATCTGTCTGTTTATGCTTTATGGTACTTTTGAGAGACTACGACATGCACATGCACCAGTACGATATAGCGAGCTTTCCTTGTAGGCTGTTCAATACTGGGCCAAGTTAGTTGTGGACCTGCTTGAGATTCTGTCGGAGTATGATTAGTAGATCCGAGTATGGATCTGCTAGCAGCTCAATAAATCCTGGACGCTCAGACCACGGTTAGTGCCTCGTCTTCCGCTTGCGGATCGCCGCTCTTCAGAGCCAAGCATTATTAGGGCGGTCGTTGCTTCGTGGTCATCGGCCAGAGAGGTCCTCAAACGCGGTATCAAGGTTGGGGATGCCTCCACAGTGCTTTTAGAGTTCGCCGACGTTTGATTCTCGGCAGTGCAGTGGCTTAGCGGTAGCACATGTGTTGGCGAAAGCGTTTGTCGTTGTGGTCCAGCGTTTCCAAGCGCAACGGCAAAGGTGGGTGACGGGTAGCTTGGTGTCGTCAGCTGATGGTGATGGCCGAATAAAGGTGGAGTTTCGCCGCGTGGAGATACCATGTCTCGAGAAGGATGGTTCTGACCTGGAGACGCCTGGATGGTGCTCGGCATAGGCTCCGTCAAATGCCTTCTATGAGCCACGACCTCTCTCCTACTGCTCATGGCTCCATCTTCGGCGGAGACGAAGGTATGAATCGGTTCCGACTGGGCTTTGTTGCTCACTTTCAGTTCCTCCACGCAGTGTTCTAGATAGCGCGTGTATTCAATGGTGGCCTGAATGCAACATGTCAGCCAATGCGGCTCGAGTCTTTTACTTCAATCAGGTAGTACTTCAAGCAAGCGACATACTTGCAGGATTGCGAGCTTGTGCATCTCCTGTCCTGCACAGGCCGGTATCATGTCTTTCAAGACGCCAAATTCCTCGTTCATCTTGGACCTCCTCCTTCGCTCAATCAAGCTATGAGCTGTCTTGCGCGCTACTTTCTTTCCGGGCCCAGCAGCATTGTTCGGTGCTTTCTTCTTGTCTGCCCGCACGAAGCCCTCGGTTGACTGATTTGAAGGGCCAGACGCTTTGCTCCCCGCATCTAGCTTTGGTTGCATCTGGATGATCTTCCTCAGCCGAAAAGGTGGCGGCGGTAGGTCGCGAGCGTCCTGCCGCTGGGTGATAGGTGACGGGGAGGGTTTCATCCGCTTCGAAGCGTGATCGCTTCTAGCACTAGCTGTGGGCGAGGTTGGCGACTTTGGCGGAGGCGGTCGGCGGGGCGATTTAGAATGGGTAGTGGAGGCCATGGAAGAGCTCAGTCTCTCTGCAACAACAATCCTCCGCAACCGCTTCCTGGGATATGAGCTGCCCGCCAGCGTGCGCTAGTATTGATGAACAGTTTGAGCGTCCTGGAATCGTGTACGTTAAAAGCTCTTTCCGGAGCATTGCTACACGGAGCCAAGAGCGGAGGTTGCTGCTTCAGTCATGCCGTCCAGTTCCTTAGGAGTTAGGACAAGTGCATAAGTGCTCCTCCAGGTCCGTGAGGGAGTTTCGGGCTGAACGGACCTTGCAACGCCTTGATGTAAGGATGGGAGCGGGGATGACGGAGGCATGGCCATGAATGACATTCAAAAGGTAGAGGACACGCGTATTATTGTGCATTGCTGCAGGGGCGACTTGTCCGGAGGCTTGGGGTGAGCCAGAAAAAGGCGGTGTTGGCAGTGCTTTTGGGGGGCGGAGATGTCGCGTGCTCAGGTTGATAGGCTCGAGGCAGAATTTGGCGTAGAAGCGGCAGGGCACGTGTTGCGTCGTCGAGTTCGTCTCTCGCCCATTGCAATTGGCTTTTACCTGGGTCGCGGCTACGACGCTGTAGTGAACCGCATCATTCATCCCGGATTCTTACTACACCGTATTGCAGCTGTATTATGAAGTACAAAAATCAAAAACATCATGACTTGTTAGTGACCTTTCCTCCTGGCCGCTGAAATACATCAGTGCTGGTTCTCACACACACTCGTCCAGATCACGGTCAGATTGAAACACCGCGAACGACGAGAATGACCACGTAGAGCAATACTGAACCCTACAAATTGCGCTGTTTGAACCATGCAAAGTCTTATTTATCTATCCCATCATCTGCTTAGTCACAGTGGATCATGCTGCGCGACAAGTCTGATACTGCCCACTAGGCTCAGTCAGCAATAAAGTCTCAGACTCTTGTCGTCGTAGCATAACAGGAGATGACCGGGACCCTAAGGTGCTTTAAGACCTATGAATACGTGCTGATATCCACTGACTCGCGTGGCCAAAGCTAAAGGGAGGCCTGGATGCTGATGCTCTGCTGTCTATACAGCATGTAGAACTACATATCGGGGCCCAGGTTGCAATGCGCATCATCTTTTGACGTCGAATGTGCGGATAACTTTCACTTTTTGGTAGCGGTTGGCATATGGCTCCGTCTTCGTCGCTGAGCATAGTGACTTCCGAGTAATTGACTTATTGTCCTGTAGGACTTATGGAAGGCTGAGGTCACGATATCATCCTGTGCGAAGCCATGCGCTTTGCAGTCGAAGCTGTTCAAGTACAAGTGAGGGTTACCCTTGTGAAGTCCTCGGCGCTGCTTGGCACGCTGGACTGCCCGCACATCAGGTGGACACTATGGTGATGCAACTAGGCAACCTCCGAAAGATTATGAGCAACACAGCCTCTGTGTGCTATGCTCCGTATCCCAGTTGTGCAAACTTAGCGCAAAGCTGACGCGTGCCGACGAATGATGCGCTGTCGTCGTGGCACCAGACCCGAGCTGTACCATTCAGTCTTGAATTCACCCCTAAGATGCCCAAACCTCCCTACCAACGCCTTCCATCCAGGTTCCCAGTTGATTGACGCTGCTATCCCACTCTTTTAACCTCGCCCTCATGTTGTCAATCTGCTTCATGTCTAAGACCTTTGGCTGGACCCAGTTTATCCTCGCAACCTCCGCCACCTGATCTATCGTACCTCGTAACAGGCCCAAACTAAGTGCCTTCATTATCAGATGTTCAATCTCATTTGGAGCAACCTTTGTCTCGTCGCTTATTGTCTGAAAGGTCATTGCTCGATCCTGTGGTGGACGACGAAACACCGTTTCTGTCAGCGCAGACAGGGATATCTTCTGGTACATAAACATCTGGTTTTCGCGCAGCAGGTCGTTCTTCGACATGTTGCCTGCAAGGACATCGTATGCGCCAAGGTCGCCTCGGTTGAACGCGAATAACAGGTCCCGGAGCCAGGCGTGTTCTGTGTTTTTGAGCGAGTCGAGGATTGGGTGCAGTAGCAGTTCACCGAAGTTGTAGATCGAGTCAGAGATGAGGGCGGCTATACTAAGATCATGGGCTCGTGACTGGCGCTCGGATTCCGGTAAGGAGTCGAGATCGATGCAAGCGAGGAACAGTAAGGCGTTCTTGTAGTATGCGGCAAACTCGCGTCTGGCTTGGTAATACTGTGCGTTTGTACGGTAGAAGGAGGCGTGAACAGCCGTTTCCACGGAATCGAACGTGTCGAGAATCGCTTCAGCCCGGTCAAGATCTTTCCGTGCGCCCTCCAGATCTTCCAGTTGAAGCTTTTGACTGGCTACTGCTACTGTCGCGTATACGAAGGCATCCTGTGAGGGCGCTTTATTGACGCTGTCGGCAAGAGCGGAAAGGAAGGTGAGGCGTTCTTCATCGTCTGCGGTGTCATGGTTAGCGCGCCGCAAGTAATCTTGGGCTGACGTTTACGTTGGTATTGTGAGGCGGTGCTAAGGCCCAGAGTGACCAGCTTCAGCTGATTTATCTTGTTCGCGAAACCCTTGACAAACGTTTGAAAAAGAGGTATCCGCTGTGACGAGCTCTCTGGCAGATCAAAGTATTCAATCAGCGCATCTGTCAACTCGTGCCACAGCCGCCTTTCCCAACAGTCCTCGAATGTTAAGAAAAAGTGCTGAACCTCTGCCGGTGCATTGTCACGTAGGTCTGCGAGTAGATTCGGGATGGTATCGGTATCCATCGCCATGATGAAGGCGGAAAGAGGTCAGATCGGACTGTATATTTTAATATCTAGCTCGCAAACTCTTGTAAAGTAGCACTGGCGGGCTGTCCGAGCTGAAGAAGGGGCTTATTGATGCAATAAAGACAACGGTAGAAGCTGATTGCGAGCCGAAAATTACCTAGGTACAACATATAAAGTAGAAGTAGGTAAGGATAGCGATGATCAGATACCCGCCAAGACGCTACTGGCGCGATGTGGAACCGGGAAGACGAAACCCGCTGCCGCACGCAGCATCGCCATAACTTAACCTTCCATTTAGGTACGTAAGGTACGTTGGTAGCTGCTGCATACCGCGTGCTCTGCGCTTTCACGATGCAGCAGTCATTGAGTAGAGTCTCAATGACTTTGCAAAGGCAGCACTGCCGCCCGAGTCCAGTCTGGGGCAAGATTTTGGTGAAAGTCGCCCGACCCTGTGCAATATCTGCAACCCAGCGGAGAGGACTGGCGCAAGATGTAGCAATCACTCGGACGGGGAAGCCCATCATTCGGATATCCGGTGGCAGGTGCGCACAGCGGATCTTAAAGATTTTCCCTAGCTGTTACTGACTGAGTATTTGCCGGTCCTCTCAGATCATCGCTCGGCGGTACTACATCCCTCACCAGACTCTCCACGAACCTCGAGCTGACGGAGGCAAAGGTCACACTGCAACCGTATTCGGCGCAACAGGATTTCTGGGCCGCTACATTGTCAACCGGCTTGGTGTGTAGTCCCAGAAAGCCGTGCTCGAATGCGGCTAATAAGACCCGGGGACAGCACGCTCAGGATGCACCGTTGTCGTACCCTTCAGAGACGAGATGGGGAAGCGCCATCTGAAGGTGTCTGGAGACCTTGGCAGAGTCGTTTTTCTAGTCCGTCATCCGACGCCGAGCGCTATTCGTGTCTGCAGCTACTGAGAGAAGCGTTACAGGAGTTCGATCTCCGGAATACCCAATCTATTGAAGAAAGCGTACGGCATTCTGACATTGTCTACAACCTCATTGGGCGGGATTATCCCACAAAGTAAGCCGTCCTATCAGAAACCTCTTGCAGCTGACCGACACTTGCCGGTAGGAACTTCGACCTTGAAGATGTTCATGTAGAAGGCGCCGAGCGGATAGCGGATGCCGTAGCGAAGTACGACATCGACCGCTTCGTTCACGTTTCGTCGTACAATGCGGACAAGAAATCGTCTTCCGAATTCTACCGCACAAAGGTTGCCTTCCCTCCCATCTAATAGTCGCTACACCTACAAACCAGCTTATCCATCCCGCTGATGCAATGTTGCATGACAGGGCCGAGGAGAAGAAGTTGTGCGCAACATCTTTCCAGAGACAACCATTGTCCGCCCAGCACCCATGTTCGGCTTTGAGGACAGACTGCTTCACAGACTTGCCGGAGTGACGAACGTCTTCACATCCAACCATATGGCCGAGAGGTTTTGGCCCGTGCATGTCGTTGATGTTGGCGCGGCCCTCGAGTACATGCTTGAAGATGACTCGACAAACTCTCAAACATACGAGTTGTACGGTCCGACAAACTACTCGATGAAAGAAATAAGTGAGCTTGTCGACGGAGAGATCATTAAAAAGAGGCGGCATATCAATATCCCCAAGCGTATTCTCAAGCCAATGGCTGCTTTACTAAATCGAGCCTTGTGGTGGCCGGCGCTCTCTGCGGATCAAGTAGAACGTGAATTCATCGATCAGAAGATTGATCCGAAAGCAAAGACATTCAAGGACTTAGGCATCGAGCCGGTGGAGCTCAGAAATCTTACCTTCACGTACTTGGTAAGATTCCCATTGAACCAGGGTTCACAACCCTATCGAGCAGCTGCTGATGCCGAATGAACCCGTAGCAAGGATACCGAAGTTCGGCATACGCCGATTTACCTCCAATGACAGAGCGAGAGAAGCGAGAAGAGAAGAAGTTCCTGCATATCATCGATGATCAGTAACGGTATACTTCTGCTATTGTGAGTATATCTGTACTCTTTCTTTAGACAAGCATCTAGTTTACGTAGAAGCTACTTTTGAAATGTACATGCTGAACCGATATTCTATACGATAGCACCTTTACGTAAATAATGTTCCCACTTTCTAGTTCGTATTCTTGCTCGCGGGGGACAAAATTCGCCGTATACCGAAAAGTATCGCGTTCTAGTATAAGGTAAATATATTAAATTTAAAGAATAATATAGTGTATAAACTCTCTACTTCTTATAGTATATATTAGAGTTATAAGCTCTTATATAATTATATACTTATTAATTCTATTAAATAATAAGTTATTCTATAGTTTATAATAAGCTTATCTAATAATATTAGATAAGGTATAGTAGATAAGCAATAAACTTAAATAAGCTTAGTAAGCTTATAAGCTTAGGATAAGTTTAAGTCCTTAGAAATACCTTTAAGGAGTTAAATAAAAGACTAATATATATAAAAGTATAAGGGATTATATATTATAATTAATAGGTCTTTTACTTAGATAAGGTGTTACCTAATATATAGAGGAAGAGATTCTATAAATAAATTATAAGAATAGTAAAATACTTAGAAAGTAACTATAAGTATCTAAGTTAATAGATTAAACTAAACTATAGAATTCCCTAGAACTATCTAGAGATATATATACTTATTTAAAGTATAAATAAAGAAGGGATTATAAATATTAATTTATAATAATATAGAAAGAGGTAGAAGATAATTATAGAATTAATAAATATAATATTATATATTATACCTAATATAGCTATAATTATACGCTACTGATATAATATTAAACGCTACTAATATATAATATTAAGCGCCACTAATATATAATATTAATTATAATTAATATTATATATAACTAATATGATTAGAAATAATAAATAAAATAGTATTGCCCCTAATAACTAAATATTCCTTAATTTCTTAACTTATAGAAAGTAAGCTTAAGCTATAAGCTTATTCTTAGAAAACTAAGAATATTAGTATTAATTCTTGACTAATCTTAATAAATAATGTATTATTTAATATAGAATCTTATAATATATTAATTATATAAATTAGATCTATTATAGAATTTTTTCCTAAATAGCTAGGTAATTTAATATATAAGCTTGTTATATAAGCTTATTATATAAGCTCATAATAGAGTTAAGCTTATCTTAATTTTTTAATATATTTTATATAAGCTTCTTAGATAAGCTTATTATAAACTATAGAACAACTTATAATTTAATAGAACTAATAAGTATATAATTATATAAGAGCTTATAATTTTAATAAATAAGCTTAGATAAAATATGTTAAAAGGGCATGGTGGAATATTATAGAGTTGACTTATTCTAGGTTGTAGAGGAATTAGAATTAAGAAAAGGTTAAGGATAGTAGAGACACTTAGAAAGTGACTGTATATATCTGAATTAATTAAATATACCTTTTTTTGAAATACCTGGGACTACCTAGAGGTATATAAGCTTATTCAAAGCATTGACAAAGGGGGAATTACAAATATTGATTTATAATAATATAGGAAAGGGGTTGTGATAGTGGCACAATTAATAAATGTGATATAGTGTGATATACTTAATATAGATATAATTATATAATAGGATGTAATATTAAACGCCATAAAGTGTGATATTGAACACCACTAATATATGATATTAAGCCACCAATATATAATATGTATCACATTATGTGATTGCCATAAATAACACCAACATATAAAATTATATTACCCCTGATGACCAAATAATCCCTTGTTTCTTGTTTGGTAGAAAGTAAGCTTAAGCCATAAGCTTATTCCTGGAAAACGTGGATTATTGGCACCAATCCTTGATCAATCCTGACAAATGAAATCTTATTTTGTGCAGAATTGTATAATGCACAGATCCTATATGTCAGACCCTATATAACTAAATTCCTCGATTTATTATACTGATTTAAGCTTATGTAAGCTTATAAAACAGGTTACGCTTATATCTAATTTTGACATGTTTGTATAAGCTTATCTTATAAGCTTAGTATACACTGTGAAATAGCTTATAATTCAACACTCCCCCATAAGCTATTTCCCAATTCTTTTTAGTCCTAGTCTGTCAATAAATATTGCAAACTTCTGGGGACTGGTAGACTGGTAGACTTAGTAAGTCTATCTGCAATCTGATCATTTGTGGAAATATACTCCAGCTTAATCTTTCTACTTTGTGTATTTTCTCTAACAAAGTGATACTGAATGTTAATATACTTTGTCCTAGCATGATATTCAGGATTCTTGCTTAGAGTAATTGCAGATTGGCTATCTGAGTAGATAATATCGTTTGTTTTGAATTCAGATAATATTTCAATTTGGTTAATTAGATCATTTAACCAAAGACTTTCTTTTACTACATCTCTTAGGGCTATATATTCTACTTCACAACTTAATAGTGCAATAGTTTTTTGTAATTTTAATACCTATAAGATTATAGTATTACTAAAAGTAAATAGGTATCCTATAGTTGACTTCCTAGTAGGATAGTTATAACCCTAATCTAAGTCTGTAAAGCCTAGCAGTCTAGGCTTTCTTTTCCATCAAAGAATAACTCAAAATCAAGACTATAGATTATAAAACTCTGGATTTGATCTAATGCTTGAAAATAGTCAGGACCAGGGTTTTGTAGATATCTTACACATTGATTTATTGCAAAAGCTATATCAGATCTAGTACTTGTCATTAAGTATATTAAAGATCTAACTTATTATTAATATAGTGAGATATCTTTTTCTGTAGTCTGCTGATTATACTTATCAAGTCTTAGATTGATAAGTGAGGGAACCTTTTTAGGTTTAAGGTGTTCTTTACTAAATTTCCTTAGAATTTCCTGTGTGAA
The DNA here is from genome assembly GCA_021030975.1 of Lichenothelia convexa. Taxonomy (NCBI): domain Eukaryota; kingdom Fungi; phylum Ascomycota; class Dothideomycetes; order Lichenotheliales; family Lichenotheliaceae; genus Lichenothelia; species Lichenothelia convexa. The sequence continues at coordinate 100,363 of JAGFMK010000036.1, forward strand.
TTTCTTTTGACTCATTGTTAGGATCTTTTATTTTTAGTCCCTTTTAATTTCAATCCTAAGGTAATATAAAATATCCCCTAGATCTGAAATTTCCACCTTTTATGATAGTTAGCTTTTAAAGTCATTGATCTTTTTAATATCTTTACTAAAAATTAAAAGATTATTAATATGACTTGTCACAATAAGTTAACTTTAAGTATTAATAAAAATTGATTAGTCTGATATGATGGGTTTAAAACCAATCTCTTGCAGTAGTTGGCTTAAAAACTTATACTATTATCTTACAAATTGTTTTAAACTATAAAGTACCTTTTAGAGTAAGTATACTCTAGTAGGATAATTTTTATTTTCAAACCCTATAGGTTGATAGATATAAATTTCTTTATCTAGAGGTGTATTTATAAAGGCTAACTTAATATCCTATTGCTGAATTTTAAGTCTAAGATATGCTACTAGACTAAGTAATAGTCACCATATTATAGCAGCTACTATTAGTAGAAGAGTTTAAACTTATTAATCTCCTGATTATAAATTACTACCTAAAATAAATATATATTCTAGAAAAATCCAATGTCCTTACTCTTCTTATAGTTAAAACTATCTTATTTAGATATAATTTAAGTATATCGTCGTTTGCCAGGTTCAACCTATATATAAAGCATTTCCCTCTTCTTTTCGTTAGATCTACCCTTTAATCTCTTAGCTATATAGTATATACTGTAAGGGTATAGATTCTAGCCTATATAGCGGAGCACGTCCTTTAAACTATATTTCTAACGGCTATTACGGCTCTAGCGGTACGAAAACCAATTAACCATAAGAAATAACTAGCCGCTTTAGTGCTCCTATAACTATATCCTAACTATAGTAGATAGCTAGTCTATTTAGCAATATAGTAGCTACTTAGCCTTAGTAAAGTAGTAGACTCTTTAGTACCTCTTAACCTTAGTAAAGTAGTAGGTTGTTTAGGTCTTAGTAGTAGTAAGAGGGAGGACTATTTAGGGTAGTAACTTAACTATCTAGAGGAGGTTTATTTAGAGTAAACACTATATAATAGTCGCAATCGTAGTAGAGTGGCTCCTTTTTTAGAGGCGCGCTAAGATAGACCTAAAATTAAACTATAAATTAGACCTAGTCTAGTAGTCTGTTTGGTGGCCTTAGTACTCAATCCAGTTAGAATAAGCCGTCCCTATTACTATTATAAGTACTATAACGCCGCTACGTAGGGGGGTTTATAGACTTTAAAGCTTATTATAACCCTAGTCTAAATATAACTACCTAAATATCACAACTATAGTAATAAGGATCTCTCTTTAATAATCTTAACACTACTATAACCCTATAATTAACCTCTCTCTTTAGTGCTAGTAGGCCTAATATAGGTCTTATACTTAGCTAAAGCACTACCTAAAACGCCTAGCCTTAGACCGTCCCTGGTGTCTATATAGACGTCTCCTCCCTCTATAGTATAACCTACTTTAATAAACTCACCAAAGAGCTCCAGCGCTAAATTGAAGCCCTCAACATATTTATCTAGTAATAAATCTCCTACCACGAGTAATACTACGCCCTTATACTCTTATACACCTAAAACCTATCCTATATCCCGCTAGATATAGACTACGTTTCCTAAAAACTCTTAACTATAGAACTTACGCTTGATAATAACGTCTAAGAGATTAAATCCCTAAAGGGTATTATAGAGAAAGATGCTAAAGACGTAAGGCGCAGTTTTTGTGCAATAGATAACTTGAAATTACCCCTATAGTTCCATTATAATAGGATATAGTCCTATGCACCGGCGATACGGTATCCTACTTCTTTATCCTTATCCGTAGGCGATAATAAGGAGCTAATAAAGAGCGATCTAATACCCTACTTTACCAAACAAACGGACACTATAGCTAAAACGCTAGATATATATAAGTAGAACGCTGTGGAGATTAAAGTATATCTTAAGACTATAGAGGTGAGTACGCTATAGTAGATATAGAGGCTAATAATAGTAAAAGGTAGAGACAGGGTGAATAGGAAAGAAGATTAGAGTAGGGAGTTAGTAGCTATACTAAGGGAGTTTAAGGGTAGGATCTTAGGTGTTATAGAAAAGGTTAGGGAAGTAAGGGAGAGTATATAGGAGGTTATTCTAGGGAAGAGCGGAGTTCTTAATAGTAGGAGTAGGAATAGTTAGAATAGAGGCTATATTAGAAGTTATAGGAGGTACTAGACGCTTATATAGGAATTGTGAGTTAGGAATTAATTATTATAAGTATCTTTACACGAAGAAAACCGTAAAAGGTGATATTTAGTATAGTTAGGAGCGAGAATTAAGCGTAGCTAACTAGTAATTATTAAGAGGTTAGAGTATCTTTGCTATATAGCGTAAGAAGATATATAAGGTTATATAAAATTCATTATTAGAAACTAGAAACAACAACTAACCTCCACTATAGTATCTCGCGGTTAATTATATATCCTTCTAAACACCTTATACACGTAGCAATGCAATAATAGCTGCTAACCAAACTAGTAACGCCTCCGGTATAGAACACTAGGTTATACTTAAGACATTTTCTAACTCTATTCTAATTAATTCAATAACTCCTCCGGCTTAGCCAACTCTCTATATATTCTCGCCCTATAAATATAAGTATAATTCCTTCCCTAGTTTGAGAGCACCTTAAGGACAGCCTTCTATACACTATCCTTAATACCTAAAACCTTTAAGTCAATATCTAGGGGGAACGTTTAAATATTATTCAAGCTATAGATGTCATAAGGTAGATATATCTCTTGTTAAAGCCGCTTTAGTATATAAGACCCTAGAGTATAATTGCCTTCCTAATACTAGATCTTAATTCTAGATTCTTAATTTTTGTATCTTCTTTAATACTTACTTAAAGGTTACTTTAAGATAGGATGAGTCTCGGCCATAATATTAGCTAAGGCCATTAATAATACACGCCTAAAGCCCTCCTACTATTATAGGGTATTATTTATATAAATAACAGCGCTATTATTATTCTTTAAGTTTTATATTGCCCACTCCAGTCTTTTACTCTTATACTAACTCTTCTATTTATTACGATATTTAATAAGATATAATAGGTAATATTGTTAAAGAATTACGTTTATAGAAGCCGCTGTCTCTAATTTATCTAGAGCTTATATAGTCTAAGTAATGTTATTACTATATTAAGGAACTATAGAATCTACTATTCCCTGTATAATAGTGTAGATATCCTATAGTTAATAGAATGTATTAGGGCTAGTAATTGTGAAGAACAGATAAGTCAGCAGCTATAGCTTGTTTTAATTATTACTCTCACTACAGCTAATAAATTTCTAATAGACCTCAACTAGTTAGATAATATTCTATAGAATAGGTTATAGTCCTTAAAAGATATAGGGCTCCTAGCATTAAACGGTAGACGCTTTTTAACTGGTCTACTACTTTTAATTACTAGCTCTTTTTCAGTTAATTTTCTCTTAAGATCTTTCTATCTTATTATCGGTGTACTAAGAAGCAATTTGGTTCTTTATCTTAGGCTCTTTAATAATTACCTAGGATAACTTTTTCGAAAACTTCCTTTAGCTTCTAGGTATTTTCCTTATATACTACTATAACCGGCTTAATAGCCTTTACGGACTCTTTAAGATCGCGCTTATAAGTAGCATCGGTTAAAGTGTAGTAATCCTGATTGGCTTATTCTTAAGCGCGCTTATAGTTATATAAGATATTAAGGATAAGCGGAATATTATTAGAAACCGCTTAGAAGGCTTTATAGAGCCCTTTTATACTTGTAGTAGCGTTATAAACGTCTTAAGACGTCTTAATAATAGTAATTATAGAGGCTATTAAGCCGACTATGCCAATTACCTCAGCGCTAGATATATTAAGAACTATTATAGTTTTTTTATAGAACTAGGGATAGCTAGTTGTAGTATAGTGCTGCGGGGTACGAAATAAGCGAGTGATTACTAGACCGGCTTGCAGCCTCCTTCAGTAATAATATACTAAGTATAGCTTTAACGCTGAGGCTAAACTCTGCTTAGAGCACCTATTATATAGACTTATATATCTATACGCAGTCTATAATACTAATTCCTATGCTCTACTAACCCAGCCTAATAGTATATTAAGCCTTTATATAGGCCAATTACACACTTATTATGTCCTATTTAATGGGCGCGGCGCTACTGCTATATCTAGTAGATAGCGTGCAACCTATATATACTGGTACTAGTCCGCTTAACGTTAATTACGGCGAGGGTATATAGAGGAACTATACTCTAAGTGGAGGCTCTAATAACTGGTAGTTTAATACACATGTTATCTACTATACTAAGACCTATATATTATAGGGTAAGTATAGTGTGCCTATAAAGACGATATATTTCGAGCGGATGGCACTAACTTTTACCTATAGTATTAGAGCGAGCGGAGACACCTCTATTGCCTAGCTCTACTGTCCTATTCCTCTACAATCTAGACTTTATCTATTAAGTAGAGCTAGACCTACTCTAGTAGAGGCTCTTGTCTAGTAGAGTGAGAGTTGCACTAGTCGGTCTAGGTAGTATTAGGTATACAATATATATGAGGTTAAACTTTATATTACCGCTAATATAGTAAAGGAAGTTATAACTTACGATAGAGTATAGCTACTATTTATAAGAATGGTTACTAGACATATAGATGCTATAAGTTTATACAAGCAATGCGGCACGCTTTAATAAGAGTATCTAGAAGCTTGCTGATAATATTAAGATATTTAGATAGAAGAATATAAAACGGATATCTTTTAGCTTATCTATAACTAGCTCTATAATACGAGGAAGGGAAGGTAGCTCCTTATACTAGATAATGCGGATAATATAGGCTTCTTATTTAAAGCTCCTAATATAGATAGAAGTAAAGGAGGCGATAAGTGGTAGGGTATAACTAGGAGGGCACGTATAGACTTCCTGCCGGTATATATATACAGGTCTATAATTATTATAATATAAAGCCGGGCGGTAGTAGCAAAGTTAGTAGACAATTGCGATAGTATAGTAGTATAGCTAATAGATAAGAAATATATACTAGCCCTACTATAGAAGAAGATACGATAGTGAGACGATACTATAATAGTAGAGAAGCTTATAGCTGCGCTCGACTATATATCGCTTACTATCGCCTAGGTAGCGGCTTATATTAAGAAGAAGGCGCTGAGGTGCTTGGTTAAGTAATACCTAGTTAAGTTTAAGAAGAGTAATAAGTTAAAGACTAGTCTTCTTAACGTAAACTTAGGAGAACTCTATTAGGATAGCGAAGCGAAGAATTTGATTATACTAACCTAGTAAATCTTGTTTAAGTATATCTATTAGTTACGGCAATTAGTAGCAGATCTATTATCACTAATAAGCTTCTTCAACTACTAGGGTATTTTAGAGTCTCTACTATAGGTGAAGGATATAGTTAGATAAATATATAGACCTAAGATTATATATAGTCTTATAGATAAGGTTGATAATTTAGATAGAAGCTCTAAAACCTTAGTAGATAAGGCTTTTAAAGACGACATTAATACACTTCATAACTATATATTTATCTATATTACGCTAGGGAGGTCTATATTTAAGATATATTGACTAGTATAGCTTATAACACGAAAGTAGCTCGAGTTATAGGGATAATTCCAATGGTGGGTAGAGTAGAGCGTTTAAAACCTTAACACGGTACTACTAAATAGTACTTATAAGAATTAAATAGAGTACCAAGTACTCTATCCGCACGCTAGGTTAGCGCTTAATCTAAGGTTGAATAGATAGGATGCTACTCGCTAGTAGGAATCTATTCTCTATAAGGCGACGTGGTTTATATAGTAGTAGGGCTCTACTATAGAGGCTAAAGTCTTAGTAGAGAGCTGATATATATAAGGAAGAGAGTGTTAGGTGATAAGTATAAAAACACATTGTCGAGCGAGGAGATATTAGCCTTAGTAATATAGTACTAGGGTAAATATAACGCAACGGAGGAGATAAATCAATAGGCGCTAGAGAGATATAAGAAGGTGCTAGGGAAAGAGTATCCTAATATACTAATAAGTGTTAGTGATCTAGTAGAGGTGCTATAGGACTAGAGTAAGTATAAGAGGGTAGAGGAGATAAATTAATAAGCGCTAGAGAGATTTAAGAAGGTACTAGAGAAAGAGCATCTTAATACGTTAATAAGCGTTAGTAATCTAGTATTAGTACTATAGGACTAGGGTAAGTACAAGGCGATAGAGGAGATAAATTAATAGGTGCTAGAGGGAAGAGAGAAGGTGCTAGGGAAAGAGTATCCTAATATACTGATAAGCGTTAGTAATCTAGTATTAGTACTATAGTACTAGGGTAAGTATAAGAGGGCAGAGGAGATAAATTAATAGGTGCTAGAGGGATTTAAGAAGGTAATAGGGAAAGAGTATCCTAATACACTGACGAGCATTAGCAATTTAGTATTAGTACTATAGTACTAGGGTAAGTATAAGGCGGCGGAAGAGATAAATTAATAGACGCTAGAGAGATTTAAGAAGGTATTAGAGAAAGAGTATCCTAATACGCTGACGAGCGTTAGTAATCTAGTATTAGTACTATAGTACTAGGGTAAGTATAAGGAGGTGAAGAAGATAAGTTAATAGGCGCTAGAGGGATTTAAAAAGGTGCTAGGGAAAGAGTATCCTAATACGCTAACAAGTGTCTAGGTCCTTACATCCCTTTTCTATAAGTAAAAGAAATATAAGGCGGCTATTAAGTTATATAAAAGAGCTTGTGCTAGCTATAAGAAAGTTCTCGGCCGTCTTATCCTTATACTATCTAATATTAGGATTACTTCTCTTTACTACGCGGAATAGCCTAAGAGCTAGGACTAATATCTTATTATTTATATTAACGTTTAAGTCTCTACTATAGCGAACAAGTTTAGGATATAGGAAGCTAGAGTAATTCTAGGTGTAAGTGTAAGTTATTAATAAGCACTTATAGCCAATTACTAATGTAGGATAGCGGCTATAATAGAGGGTAGAAGGCCTATAGGAGGAGCTATCTTAGTATAGGATAGGTATAGTATACTTACTAGATAATCCCTCTCTTCTATAATAAGGCTACTATAAAGCGAGTTAGGATAGGAAGGTTAAGGCTTACTAATATATAAATAATATAGTAGACTTATAAATTCACTAGGCTAAGGTGATAGGAGCGTTCTAAAGGTATTTAGAGATGGCAATAAGCGTATTATAGACATTAGATTACTTAGTAGACTTTAAGAGCTCTAAGAGTGTTTGTATATTGTTAAAATTATTAATAGTCCCTAAGTAATTTCACCCCTAGCCGTGCGACGCGAGCCGCCCCAACTTCTATGTTAGGTCCTAGGGCGGAAAAGTCTAGTATATAAATTTTAACTATATAAATTAAGTATAGGAACGTTAATACTGTTTAATCTCTATTGTAACTAGGTCCTTTTATAATTAAGATACTATAGAGCGCGGATAATTAATTATTAGGAACCTGCTCCCTAATATACTTAAGAATATATTAAGTATACCCGCCTAGGACTTACTTATTTTTTATAGCTAAGATTCAGTCTAAATTGAAGAGATTTATTGATTGCCTATTGGTATACCGCCCCTTAAAAGGCGGTATCTCGGTATATGAAATTAATTCCTTTTTAAGTCTAGATTTAAGGAATTATTAAGTGTTAAAGAAACTCTCCTAAGTAAAGTATTTATATAGAACTAGGAGTAGTTTCCATCTTATACCGCTAATACACCTCCTCTAAATTTATTACTATAAAGTAAAGACTAAATTAAGAGGAAAGAGGTGGATATTCTGCTTTAGTTAGAACCTAGGCTATTAGAATTATTAATAACTAAACCATTGTTAGCTCAAGAGCTTATATAGCGATTTAAGTAACTTCTTAAAATAAGTGATAGGCTTAAGGCCGTTATATATTATACGGTTACTAATCTTACTAATCTAGAAGAAATATATTATAGAAAGGTAACTAACTATTTGTAGAAAAGGAGATTTTAGACCTAATAGAAAGTCCTAGAGCAGTAGCTTAACTACTAAGCCACTTGTTTATACGTAATATCTAGAAGTTAAAGCTAAAAGGTATATAACTAAAGATTAAGCTTAGTAAATAAGCTAATTAAAGTAGAGTAGAAGATAATAGCCGGTGACGCAATGCAGCTAATAGATCTAATATATATAATAGATATAGAGAATCCTAGTAACTTAGATAAGAAGAAGATGTCGGATATCTATAAGATAGTTAGCTAGCGCCTCCACACTAACAATACGGGTCGCTTCCCTAATAATACTAATAGTTAAAAAATAAAACAGAGACCTCTCTAATACCTTCTACGTAAATATAGCTATATTTATAAACTAGAGAAGCGGCCTATCCTTTAGGCTATAGTTGTCTCCGCTTTTAATAATACTATATAGGACTAAATTAGACCTTAGCTTTTTGATGAGCTTTTTAAGCATATACCTTCTTAGTTTACAGGCCGTTATTTCTATATTTTATATAATTAGTTCTTAGAAGAGCTCTTATATTCGAAGATTTATATAGAGGTATATAGTACGTATATATTCTTAGTCTATTAGCTAGTATAGGAAGCTCGTCCTTGTATCTAGCAAGGGGAGACTAGTACCTAGCGTACAATATATATAAACGCTCTTAATTAATTAAAATAGTTATTAATTAGTATTTAGTCTTAACTACCTACGTAGTGAATAGGTGGCTCCTACACGATAGTATTACTCCCCTATCTAATAGGAAAATATATCGATCGTCATAGGTGATAGTAAATCTAAATCTCTCTTATACTTTAATACTATATTCCTAAAAGGTCTAAGTACCTACAGCCTTACTATACTTATTTATACCTTTAACTTATTCTTAGTTAGAGTATAGGTTGTTACGGTAAGAATCAACCACTATAAATTAGGGTATAATAAGCCTGATCTTTTGTTATATTAAATAGGAATTTAAATTTAATAATATAGTTGTGTTTAAATAAGAACCTATATTATTAAGCGGTGCTACTTCTATAGCGATATATTTATCATAGATAGTTTCACACTATTAATATACGCTTAGTAGGCGCTATTATTTATACTAATAGCAACTTAGTGCGGCGGTAAGAGTATTAATAACTTAAGATAGTAATTATAGATAAATCGTTTTGGTCTATATCACGGTCGTGTCGGGTATTATAGGCACTTAGGGAGCGTAATATAGTAGGTGGTAATTCATTTGACTAAACGTGCTATAAAGAGAGGAAAGCTATCTATAAAGATTGCGAAGAAGTAAAAGTGCATAGGCACTAGGCTAAACTAAGCCTAGTATAGAGCCTCTGTGCTACTACTTAGCACAGTGCTAAGGCCGTAATAGTATACCCCTCTTCTTAATAGCGAGCTCCACGAAGCCTCATCGATGGCTTACTCGGGTATTATTAGTTGAATAACTGGAGGGCGTCGTTGCAGTTCGTCAAGTGTCGAGCCAGTTCCTAATTCGGATTGTTATATCTATACCACTTCACTAAGTAGCTAACTGCCCTAGTACAAGAACGTCTTGAGTTGAGGATCTCTTCTACTTCATATTCTTCATCACTGTTAACTTCAATTAGTGGGGCCGAAGGAATTACTTGACCAGGTAGTGGGTCGACAGTAATAGGATTTAACTTTAAAACGTGGAAGACAGGATATATTTGCATAGTCTCTGGTAAATCTAATTCGTAGGCCCAGGGACTTAGAACTCTTTTAATAGTGAAACGTCCAAGATTCTTATAATCTAATTTATAGGATGGATATTTAGTGCGGATATTACGTGCATCAAGCTAGACCTAGTCTCCTACCTGATAAGAAGGGGCAGGTTTATAGTAACGGTCTATATTTTCACTAAATCTTAACTATATATCTTATATATTAGTCTTGAGGAAGTCTAATAGTTCTTATATCTTATTAGCGAATATGGTTGCGTCGATAGTAGCTTTAGGTTTAGTAGGACTTAGGATAGGTGTAGCTTTAATACCTATATATAGATAGAATCTGTAGTTTATAAAGAATAGAGAACAACGTGTCGTTTTGGATTCGGCATTATTCATAGCAAATTCAGCAAGGGGGAGCTAGTAGTACCAATTATCTTGAAGGTAATTAATATAGTTCTGAAGGTATTCTTCCAGTACGGTATTAATTCTTTCGGTTTAGCCGTCGGTTTCTGGGTGGTAAGCGGTGGATAGTAGACGAGTAATTCCTAAATATTAGTAAAGTGCCTTGAGGAAGGCGGCAACAAATTGGGGTCCTCTATTAGAGAGGATAGTTTGGGGTAGGCCGTGAAGGCGGAACACATATTGGATAAAGGCTTTAGCAACTTCAGTAGATTCCTAGGTAGTAAGCGCAGGTACTAGGTGACGTATCTTAGATAGGCGGTCGACTATCACAAGGATAGCATTATAGCTATCTAATAAAGGTAACCTAGTGATAAAATTGAGGGAGATATCTGACTATCGCTGCGACAGAATAGGTAGAGGCCAAAGAACACCATGTTTCATATGACGGTAGACTTTACTCCCGGGAGTAAGAGTGATAGTTACGGACGTAGCGTTGAATATAGTCTCGTATCTTTGGCCACTAGTAGTGACGTCGGATTAGATCAAGTGTGTTGGCTCGGCCTTAGTGTCTAGCGGCTAGGAGGTTATAGAACTGTTGGCAGATTGCAGTTCTTAGTTCCTTATTATCTGGAATATAGAGACGGTCATCGTAGTAGAGTTTACCATCCTGTTCTAGGCATAAACCAAGCGTAATCTTCTAGGAACGTCTGGTGTTTCTATATAGGTTATCAAGTACCTCCTAAGCAAACTCGTCTTCGAGATAGTATTGGTCAATTAGTTCCTGAATAGTAGGTACTTTTCCAACTTTATCTACCGCAATATATAGAGATGGATCAACGTTTTGAGACTTTAGTAAGACCTGGTTTTACTGCTCGAGGCGTGGGTCCCCTTTCTTTAGAAGGTCACCTGACCTTCTAGTAAGTGCGTCAGGTTTTCTACCAAGTTTACCGGGCCGGAAGGTAATATTAAAGTTAAAGTGGGACAGGAATTCAGACCATCGCGCTTGGCGGCAATTTAGTAGCTTTATCGATATAAAGTACTTGAGGTTTCTGTAATCGGTAATGACGTCTACTTTCTTAGGGGAGCCTTCTAGTTCTAGCCTCTATTTTTTAAAGGCGTGGATGATTGCGAGGAGTTCTTTATTATAGATTTCGTAGTTGTATTTAGTAGGCGAAAGCTTCTGTGAATAGAAAGTAATAGGGTGAAGTAACCCATCGTCTCTGTATTAGGATAGTATCCCAGCATTAATATAATCAGAGGAGTCCGTTTCGACAACGCACTTCTTTTCCGGATTGTAGTAAGCTAGTATAGGAGCCGTTGTAAATGCTTTCTTTAGACCTTCAAAAGCTTTCTTTGCAACATTATCAAATCGGAACGGGACATCTTTACAGGTGAGGAAGGTTAATAGTATAGCAATCTTGGCAAAGCCTAGAATAAACCTCTAATAGAAGTTTGCAAAGCCCAGGAATGATTAGATATCATGGACGTTTTGCGGTGCTTCCCAGTCTTGAACAGTGGCGACCTTGTCTAGGTCTATACAGATACTATAGGTAGAGATATACATGCCTAAGTATATTACTTCTTCGGCATAGAACTCACACTTAGTGATATTAACTTGCAGGCCGGCATTCTGAAGGGCCCGTAGGACTTTACGAACATAGTCTTGATGTTCCCCTAACGAGTTACTATAAATAAGGATATTATCAATGTAGACGGTATAGAAAACATCAAGGAATTCGCGTAGGACATCATTGATATAGTGTTGAAAGGAACTCGGGGCGTTAGCGAGTCCAAATGGTATAATAAGATATTCAAATAACCTGTAACGAGTGCGGAATGCCGTTTTCTATTTATCTCCCTTAGCAATATATAGACGATTAAAAGTGGCAATGATATCGAGCTTTGTATAGTACTTTGCTTTGCATAGCCGAGATAGTGTCTCACGGATTAACGGTAACGGGTAACGGTTCTTTATTATCAAGGCGTTTAATGCTTAGTAATTGATATAGAAATAGAGGCCGCCTCCTGGTTTCTTAATGAAGAGAACTGGTGCGGCGGCAGGCGAGGAACTTGCGAGGATAAATCCCTTAGAAAGGTTATCCTCAAGATATTTCTTCAAGACCTTCAGTTTATCTTATAATATTATATATAGTGGCCCGAATAGCGGGTGGGCATCTTTTATCAACTTAATCTTATGATTATAAGGTCGAGATAGCGGTAGTTTATCGGATTCGGATTTTAAGAAGATGTTTAGGAACTTATAGTATTTAGATGGCAGTTTCGTTGTGGGGTCTACAACCTCTTTAGGTTGCAATACTTTTTCAATATCACAGAGAGAGATAGCGAATATTTGATAGCTCTTTTAGCGGGAAAGGCAGTCGAAAGGTGCGGCACTAATTATAGCGATATTCAGCCGTCTCGTCTCAGGTTTCGTCTTAGGTATTTATTTAGACTTAGTAGTGGTGTTCAGTAATAATATTATTGCAGTTATTAAGTTGTCAGGTGTCGACTTATCAGGTATTAGGGTATTAGGTGTCGGTGTATTAGGAGCGTCAAGTATCCCACGCACCATGACAGACGGTGGGCCTTTCTTAAAATAATTTATTTTACAAAATACAGAGTTGAGGACTATTGTATTAGCCCTAAATTTTAGGGTAACCTCGTGTCGTTGAAGCTAGCGGATCCTAAGAATGATAGGGTAGTGGCCTAGCTTTATAAGGAATAACGGGGCAGTCTCGTAGTGGTTCTTAATAGATATTTTGGCGTTGGTAAAGTGCGTAACAGCTCTGGCGGCGGCGGCGGTACGGCCGTCGACAACATTTAGAGGTCTCGGAACAGTGAGGGCGGTAAAGGTTAAATAGTAGGACCTTGCAAAGGCTGTATTAATAAATCCTAACGCGTTTATACTAGTATTAATAAGCGCATGAGTGTGGATAACGGCTTCTCTATTTGTGATTGTGATAGGAACTATTAAGTGTTCTATATCAAGTTCATCTTCAAACAGTGAAGCGGACGATATACACAAATTCTTTTCCTTCCTCTACAAGCGACTTAATACAGAGGGTTATAGTTTAAAGCTTCGAAAGCGGGAGTATCTAGAGTGGTTTTACCAGTAGCGAAAGCGGGAGAAGATAGGTCTAATTCGTTAGCACAAAGCTGCGGGCAGAACTTAATAGTGTGGCCGGAGCGGTTATATTTACGGCATTTCATTGACGTATATATAGTACTCTTTAGATGCAGTCCGCAGTAGGTATACAGGTTAGCTTTAGCTTAGTAAATCTTCTTAACTTAGGGAACAGGACCATAACGGATAGAAGAGAGGTCTATCTAGTCGCTAGTAGATATACTCGAGGCTAATTCTGAAGGGGAGATTGTAGACTAGGCACGTAAGGTAATACTGGATACAGACGAAGTATAGCTTAGGACTAAGCTAGAGGCGTACCAAGACGTAGTGGTGAATGGCTTAGTACGGGTAATAGAACATGTGACGTTTAGACGGCGAGAATCTAATTTCTAAAGGAGGTCGATGCATTTATTAAGGGTTTAGGGTTGGTCATGATGCAGCATTATGTCTTTTAATTCCGCTAATAGTCCTTCCATCAATGAGGGTATTTTGCCCACTTCGTTATACCCAGTATCTGGAGCCAGGCGTTGAAATTCTGCGAGGTAGGTATAAAAAGGCTTATTAAGTTAGCGGAGATTCTGAAGTTTAAGCCTTGCGGTGCCATTGCGGTTAGGATCACCAAAGGCTCTCTCTAAGAGCTTAATAAGTGCGTCGACGGATTTAATTTTAATATTAGACTTAGATTTGATGTAAGGTAGGACTTGGTTTAGGGCGGTGCCTTCAAGTCGGCTGATAGCGTATACCACTTTAGTTTGTTTATTAATGAAATGATCGTTGTTAATAGAGAGCTTAAGGCGAATCTGAGCGCAGAAAGAGTGGAGTTTGTTCTTATTCCCATCAAATTTATCTGGGTCTAGATGTTTAATAGAGCGGGGTATATTCGTAGAGGTAGAAGTTGTAGCTTTACAAAATATTTGGAGAAGCTCCTTTGTGAGGTTATCGTTGTCTCGTTGCAAGGTGTCGTTCTCAGCAGAAGCTATTATAAAAGAGGCTTAGATGGCGGTAAGTTTGTTATAAGTAGACGCGAGTTCATTATAGGTGGTTTCCAATTTAGTATTAAGGTATTTACCTTCTAAGAAAACGGATTTAAGGAAGCTAAACCATTCTATAGGTTTATAGGTAACTGCTTGTATAAAGCGAGCAGCATCTAGGCTTCGAAAGGTAGTGGGTGTAGGGCTATTATTAGGTATAGCTGTATTGGGTGTTATTTCCGCTCTAGGAGTGCAAATAGATAGCACGTAGTGTTATAGTTGTGTTAGGTATTATAGGCACTCAGAGAGCATAATATAGTAGGTGGTAATTTATTTAACTAAACGTGCTATAAAGAGGGGAAAGCTATCTATAGAGATTGCGAAGAAGTAGAAGTGCATAGGCACTAGGCTAAACTAAGCCTAGTATAGAGCCTCTGTGCTACTACTTGGCACAGTGCTAAGGCCGTGATAGTCTAAGCACCAGTAAGCCGGAATTTAGTATTTGCTAACCAATCACATCAAGTTCTATTAGTGACTATACTACTAACTAAGTATATAAGAGCTTGTTATACTATACCCCCTACTACTAGTATAACTAGGTCTTATTATATCTAGGTATAAGGCTTATTATATAAGCTCTATAATGCGTATAAAAGCGAGTAAATACTTAAAACCCTCGTCTTTATACACACAATTATAGATAATATAACCTTATACTCCTATAGTATGACTGAGCTAAATACCCTAGAGGTAGACTTTAATCCTGTTAAGAGTGCTTGGCCCGTCATAAAATTATTACTATTAAATAGCATTATATAGAAGGTAATTAAAGTAATAGTAGAAGCGCCTTTTCAGCTGTTATTAGATTATTATAAGCATTTTATCCAATAGACTATTATTAATAATCGAAATTGGTTTTACTTTAAGCTTCTTCTAAACTATCTACCTAAATTTAGATAAATAGGATGGCATATAGGTAGAGGCCGCGTTTCTAGCATAGGTAAAAGGCGTTAAAGAATTGGGGTATTAATCTACTCTTACTTAATACAAGACCTAATAACGTACCTTTAAGCAAATAGGATAAAATAGCTGGTATTTATATATAACTTAGCTAGATAAAAGGTGCCGGTAGCTTCTTCTTAATCGCTAATAATAAAAGGGGTAAACCTATCATGCTAAACGGAGAGTATTTCTTAAATAACTAAGGGATAATTCTATTCTAGAATATAATAATAATCGGGGGATACATCTTTACTTTAGACTATATCTAGTATATAGAAATAGATAAAGATTAATTTTAAGAAGAATTAGCTGCTTTTTAGAAAAGGTTCCTCTCTAATAAAAATCCCCTTATATTACCAATACCGAGTAATAACGACGCTATAATCGGTAAATAGGCTATTTAATATACACTTAGGAAAGGCGGATATAGCGTTGTTTATATAGTTATCTATATATATACTAGGAAGATAGCGGCCGCAAAGAGAATTATAAGAACTAATAGAAACTCTTATACTATAAACTAGGAGATTAGGATAGCTAGAAAAATCTCTAATCTATTATACGTAAGTAGTAAAAACCACTAAGATCACTATTAAGAGCTAAATTAAGGTAGAGATATATTATAAGTCCCTTTAATATTGTAACTTAAAGTAGCTATAGCAAGGTACATATTGTAAGTTATTAATATAACTAGCGTTTTCTATTTTTCTCTAACTAGAATAGACTCAGGTAAGGGTAGTATTAGATAATAGGTAGTATCTAGAATTTATCAAAGAATACTTAATATTTTCTCCGCTTATAAATATAATCTTAACTATAGTATATACATCAGATATTTTATAGGATAATTAAATTAACTTCCTCTTATAGCTTCTTAATAGTATTACACACCTATACACTAATAGTATCTATTATCACGATATTAGCCCTTACCTACTCTATATAACTACTTACTCCAGTCTCTTATTATTAGTTCCTAAATATTGCGGATACTAGACAAGTGCATTTACAATTCTATAGTTTAATTACTACTATTTTTATCTTCGCTGAAAGAATTAAAGTAGTCATCCTCTCTAAAGTTATTAGGCCTACTTTACTATTTATACGGTAGTCTTACTTTAGAGATCTTATAATTATAACTATAAGAGATAGAATCATATCGTATATTAGATGTTCTTAATCTAGAGTTATATTAATGAAGGAATTATATATAATATAGCTCTCTAATACTTAGAATTTAAGGAGTATAGGGGCTGAAAGTTAAAGCTAGGACTAGTGTTTTAACTAAGACGAGGTCCTAGAACCTATAGTCTAACTAATAGAAGCTACTAGTATTAATAGTCTTATAAATAGAAGCTACTAGGTCTAAAGGTCTAATAAATAAGAACTGTAGTACTAATAATCTAGCTAATAAAAGCTATTAAGGCTAACAGTCTAACTAGAAGAAGCTACTCGGACTATAAGTATTTTAGGTTAGTAGCTTTCTATATAGATAATCAGAAGAGAAACGTTCTAAATCACTTATATCTCGTTTCTATCTAGTATTATATTAATTTAAAGAGGTTATTATTAGATAGCTAGTTCTTAGTAATCGTCCACTTTCTCTAGTATTAGTACTATAAAGAAAGCTAACCTTAATATAAAGCCGCTATCTATATAGAATCCCTTATATATATAGATATAATACTAAAAAATAATAAATATAAAGGCGCTTGTTAGAAAGGGTAAGATTTTAATAAGGTTGAAGTAACCTTACTCTAGTATATAGAACTTTATAAAGCTAGGTAAGTTAAGAGGCTCCTTCTTTAAAGAATCCCTATCTATCTTCTTAAAAATATACTTCTAACTAAGGTCCCTTTAGTAGAGGATGTTATAAATATATTAAGAGACTAAGGCGCTAACTTATCGAAGGAAGTCTCTATATAGCTTAGCTAAGATATTAAAGAATACTATAAATAGAGAAACTAGTAGTTTTTTGACTCTAATGCTAATAAGCTAGGGACGAAAACTAAGTAGGTTGAGAGACTTACTCGTAATTATAGATTCTATAATCTCTACCTATTAGTATAAGGGTAAGGATACCGGAAGAGAACTTCTACCGCATTAAATACTAGTTCTATCTACTATTTAGTCTATTTTTAAGAGACTTATATCTTCTCTAATAATTAGTATCTAGAGCTTTTATATACTTTAAAGGCTACTTTAAGGTTAGATAAGCCTCAGCTATAATATTAGATAAGGCTATTAAAGATATACAGATAAAACCCTCTTACTATTATAGGCTATATTTTATACGAACAATACTATTATTATTATTCTTCAAGCTTTATATTACACGCTCCAGTCTTTCGCTCTTATACTAACTCTCCCGTTTATTACGATATATAATAAGATATAATAGGTGATATCGTCGAAGAATTACGTTTCTTAAAGCTACTATCTCTAATTTATCTAGAGCTTATATAGTCTTAGTAATATTATTGTTATATTAAGGAACTATAGAATTTACTATTCCCTATATAATAGTGTAGATATCCTATAGTTAATAGAACGTATTAGGGCTAGTAATCGCGAAGAACAGGCAAATAAGCAGCTATAGCTTGTTCTAATCCTCAGTCTTACTATAGCTAATAAATTTCTAATAAATCTTGGTAGGTTAGATAATATTTTATAGGATAGGTTACAGTTTCTTAAAAGATATAGGGCTCCTAGTATTAAATGGTAGATACTTCTAGAATTATTTACTACTTCTAATTTCTAGCTCTTTTTTAGCTAATTTTCTTTTAAGGCTCTTCCCTATAGGTATTGACGTATAGGGAAGCGCTTTAGCTCCTTATCTTAAGCTCTTTATATATATAACACTATATTTCTTCGCTAGGGTTCTACCTATTCTATTATGTTATACATCACTTATATTTATATTCTTATTACTATTATTACTACTATTTTAATTAGTTCTTCCCTCCTCCTCCTCCTTCTTCTCTTCCTCTTCCTCTTCTTCTTCTTTTTCTTCCTCCTTCTCCTCCTTCTTATTATTATTACTACTATTATTACTACTATTATCTACTTCTTTATCCTCTATCTCTTTATCTTAGTCCTACTATTCTTTATCCTTATAATAATAGAGTATTATTTTATATTAAATAATTCTAGTAGGATAGCTTTTCTTTTAATAATAATAGTAGCTATTAAAGTTCTAATTTATATCAGTATAATTAACAGCTACTATAAATATATAACTAGCGCTAAAACCCTCGTAATAAGCCTAAGGAAATATAATAACTACCTTATAGCTTTTCTAATAAATAAGTTTATAGGAAATATTCTATTTATCTAGTATTTTATATAGAATATAGGTTGTAGAATAGCGTAGGAATTATTCGCAACTATATAGGTAGATAGACCTATTTATTACTTTAAGCTTCTATTTAAGGAGGTGAAGATGCTCTAGTGCTACTATAATTTATACCTTTTCTCTTATATAGAGGTAATTTATTAAAATCGGCTAAAAATCCTTAATATATATTATAAACGGCGCTCCGAATATATTTCCCGACTAATAGGTATATAGCTAGTAATTCCTAGGTATATATATCTTTGTATCGTAAAGATAGTTACTATCTAGCGTCGAGATAGGGTATTCATTTAGCAAGCCGACTTTTACCCGCAATGCTTTAGTCTAAATATTAATATCTATATAATATATAACGGCCTTAAGCCTGTTACTCTTTTTAAGGAGTTACTTAAATTACTATATAAGCTTTTAAGCTGAGGACGGTTTAGTTATTAATAATTCTAATAGCCTAGATTCTAAATGAAGCAGAATATCTACCTCTTCTTGCTTAATTTAAAAAGTGCTATTTTCTTAAGGATGGCTTACAAATCTATACCCTTATTATATTATAATATTAGAATATATTAATAGTGTACAACTAGATATCTTCTAGTAGCAAGACCTTATATATCCTAACCTTCTCTATACTAAGGTCTTAAGTATATTATAGTAATTTAGGGAAATCTAGCTACTATTTAGTAGTAGGGAGGAGCTAAATAACGCTATCCTAGATATCGTGAATAATAGATTCTATTAAGTCTATATTATATAGTAACAAATTTAAAGGAGGCGTATTAGCAGCACGAAACAGAAACTACTCCTAGTTCTATATAAACGCTTTACTTAGTAGAGTTTCTTAAATACTTAATAATTCCTTAAATCTAGACTTAAGAGGGGATTAATTTTATATACTAAGATCCCGCCTTTTAAGGAGCGGTATACCGATAGGTAATTGACAAATCTCTTTAATTTAGACTAAATCTTAGCTATAAAGGGTTCTAGCCCGAGACATATCTATCTTAGACATTAACTCGTGTAGTATACTATAGTAACACGTGGACTATTAGGAGGAATAGATTGAGTCTTAATTCTTAAAAGTATTAAAAGCTGTGGTAGTAGGCAAAGTGTTTAGACTTTCTTAATTACTACTAATAGACGCCGTAGGTATAAGCTAGGTAATAGGATAACTAGGTAATAGCCTATCTATAGGAGTCTTAGCTACTAGGGAGATAATAGAGCTTTTAATAAGATAACAAGCCTATATAGATTCTAGCTCTAGGGATAAAGCACGTAGTTTATTATATACTAAATTGGATTGGCTTAGTAGGCTATTAAGTAATTATAAAATAGTAGCTTGGCCGTGTTTACGTAGAGCTTAAAAGGCCTATAATATTAGTAACGTGTATATAGTAAGAAATATCTAAGATAGCTTACATCTTTTATATAGGAGGCTATTAAGGCGACAATTATTTTATATTTATTCTTATATTGGGGTTGCTCCTAATCTATATTAGATATAGGGGTGTAAAATTAAAGGACCTCTTTATAGATTACTGTTAACACTAATTTTAGTCCGTTAAGATATAAGCGCGCGCTTTAGCTATGTGGCTTAGCTATCTAACTATAATTTTATAACTATATTAAAGTCACGTAATTTAGCTAAGTATAACGCTTAAGGGACGAAACCCCTAATAGTAGCCACCAGGCTCGGACGGGATAGCAAGGGACAAGTAACATATTTGATATAGGCAAGATTTACACAAGGAGGAACGTCTGCTATAATAGCAATAGGCACTAGGTATATTATAGTATAAGTTAATTAGACTGTATAATTAAGGTGAATTGACCAATGGGGATCCTAAGGGCCTCTATTATAGATAACTATATACCTAAACAAGGACGCTAAGGTTACTAGTATCTATAACGTCCTAGACGCTGAGGTCGCTGGCGTCCGCGTCATCTAGATGCTTATAGAAGCTGCGTCCTCAAGCGTCCGCGTTATATAGCCCTACCCCTCGCCCTATTACGTGTCCCTAAAATAGTTATAGCACTAAGCTGCGTCCACTACATGTGATACTTGTCCTAATTAGCTTTCATTATCTCTTCCTACAATAATCTTTAGTCTAGCTATAACACTATCCCCTTCTTAAAGACCTTCTTATCCTTAAAAAGCTTATAAAAGGTATATATCTGTCAAGTAGTGATGTGTCATATCCGCTAAACCAGAGTTATAAGCTTGTTACCTCCGTCGTCTTAAATTATCGAAGTATATCTTCGCTAAATATCCTCTAAAAATACCAGCCTGTTCTTGTTATATTAAGGCCAGTAGTGAGTGTGTTATTGCGCCTAATATTTATACAAGTTATACGTGTTATATTAAGCTAGGGTATAATTCGTCATGTGACGTCTTTATAAGCTTCAAGGAATATAGGTGGTTCTCTTTAGACAATTTTCTTAGGTAGTGCTGACTTCGTATTTATCTTAGTTGATTCCCTTACTGCACGGATTGAAAAGGCTTGATAGTGTCGGCGGGAGCTAAAGTGTTAGCTCCGCGAGGTGGTAAAGGAGAAGGAGGAGTTAGAAAAGAAACGTTAGGATATAGTTAAACGGGAGGTTAAGTCTTATTAGGAGTGGGATTTGTCTAAGGGTCGTCAAGACGTCCCTCCTAGTTTTGTTCCTGATACTGGTGTAGTTTAGGATACTTCAGGTTTTGATTTTCGGTCAATTTAATTAAGCTTCTAAGTCTGATCAACTTGCGCCGTAACACGCCTAGTACCTATTGCTATTATAGCAGACGCTCCTCCTTGTACAAATCTTGCCCATATTACCTATATCGAATACGTTACTTGTCCCTTGCTATCCCGCCCGAGCCCGGTGGCTACTATTAGGGGTTTCGTCCCTTGAGCGTTACACTTTGACCGATCAATAAATCAAATAGCAACTAATAAAGGAATGATATATTACACCATCTTTTATGACTGACTTAAAATCTAAAACACTATTGAAAGATACATCCTTATCTAGTAACTTAGAAGAAGAAGAGACACGCAGGATACCAAAACGTTCAACAAGTCTAACAACCTCAGTATAAAGCCTACCTATTACCAAACCTTATACTAAAGGAAACAAGGTCGAGAAGAAGTCGTCCCAACACAACAAGATAACCAACCTAGGACTACTTTGCAACTTAGCTCGAACCTTTACAAGTATAGACGGTAGTACTAAGACTCGAAATCAAGAACCAATATTAAGGAATACTAACATGTCCAATAGCAATTCACTTATAAAGATCGAGGCTTACCAAGAGGATCGAACCGCCTTGGAACCCTTTCTTGCACTATGCGAACTATCTTTTGTCATCTCTAGCTAAGCATTTAACACCGATGTCAAGAAGGTCATGTTTATAGGAGCTTATCTCAAAGGAGGGCCACTTTAGTGGTTCTTCCTACTCCTATAAGACTACTTACAGAATAGGAACTAGGCTAGAGACAAAACACGACGACTATTTAGTAGTTATATAGGTTTCTACTAGGTACTCTAAGATATATATAGGGAAGGCAACCTAAAGAGAGACGCCTAATATAAAATTCAACGACTGTATCAAGGTAATACTCCTATATCTTAGTATATAGGAAAATTCATGTAGTATGCTCATCTTATAGGACTCAATAACGAGGGGCTTGCACTTCAATTTTACTAGGGACTAAACAACTCGGTGAAGGACGAACTTGCTCACGGAGAGCGACCTTCAAATCTCCACAGCATAAGGATTTAAGTTATTAAATTAGACTAATAAATCTAGGAGAGAAAACGAGAACGCGGAGGATTTAAATCTATATGGACCCTAAATACTTCTAGGAAATATAAGAGAACTAATCTAGATAAAATAGATCTCAGCGTATTCTAGAAGAAGTATATAGGAAAACTATCGGATAAAGACAGACGACACCAACTTAATAATAATCTTTGCCTTTATTGTGGCAAAGAAGGACACAGAGCTAAAGATTACTATACTTTAAAAAGAAAGAAGCCAGGTTTTTAGAAAAAGCTTCATGCTATTTATGGAACATACAAAAATAAACCCACTATAAACTCAGTGGATAATAATGATTTAGAATTAGCGGCACTAGCTAATTATACCATTAAAGAAGATGAACCACAACAGACACTAGCATAGATTAATATTATTAATTAAGATAGTGAACGTAAGGAAGAAGGGGAAATCACTGAAGAAGAAGAAGAACCCACTTTCTCCTATTGACTCACGATACCACTTGTTAACCTAGGGACATGGCAAATTATCTATCTCGGATGGATAATAGTAAGCCTAATATAGGATAAAAACGACTGGGTGACAAATGCAATTAGAATTGGAGTCGAACGAGCAGATATCGAGCGCCAAAGATTCATTATAGAATATATTTATACCTGGTGGTTTCCAGTCAATATGCTACGACAACTGGAAAACAATATTGTCGCAATAATAATAGGGGAGTTAATGCGACAAACACGCCTAAGAACCCCTTACCTAGCCTTTACTATATATTAAGTAATTAGAGGTATAGGCAGGAGAGAATAAAAGCTTTACTCAATAGTATATCGGTTATAATTATACTAGACACAGGAGTAACGGGAAACTATATTCATCATTAAATAGTCCAGAAAATTCAGGAAAAAACATGGAAAAAGACAAAATCCTATCAGCTTTAAGTCGCTAATAGACCAAAAATAGCATATTAGAACGGCACTATTACACATAAAGTTAGAACAATTATAAAAATAGAGAATTTTAAAGAATAAGTGGTGCTAGATATCACTAATACAGGAAATTGTCAGGTAATCTTAGGAATACCGTTTCTAGATACCTACTCACCTGGATAGAGGAGTGTATTGATAAAATTTGCGATTCGCGACGCAAGAGCATCAAATTAGAACTACGAAACCTTATTACTTCTATAAGAAGAGAAAGGATAGTAGGACGAGGCCACCCTATAATAGGATACTTTCCTATATAGAATATATAGAAGGGTAAAGGAGGTGTACAGTATGGTAAGTGCTAATAGCTTAAGTCCAGCTTTATCAAACGAGTATAAATAATACAAGTAAGTTTTCAAAGAAGACGCCGAGAACGAACTACCGAAACACGCAGCATAGGACTATAAGATCAAACTATTACCAGATAAACAACTAAGAGAAACCAAACTCTATAGTATAAGTCCATTATACCGAGAGGAATGCAATAAATACGTTAATAAACTTCTATAAAAAGGATTTATTAGGAAATTGGAAGCACTAGTTACTTACTCCTTATTCTTTATTCCAAAGAAAGGAGGAAAACTCAGACCAGTTATTGACTATCAACTCCTAAATAAAATCACGCAGAAAAACAGATACCTACTCCTATTAATTAGAGATATACTAGACCAACTGAGAGGATCCAGATACTTCACGAAGATAGAACTCCGAAGTATATACAACCTTATTAGGATTAAGGAGGGAGACGAGTGGAAGATAGTATTTAAAACACCTTTAGGCATGTACAAATACCTTGTAATGCCTTTTAGACTCACCAATGCACCAGTAATATTCTAAAAGTATATTAATAATATCTTAAGAGAGAATCTAGACATTTTTGTTCTTGTATATATAGACGACATTATTGTATTTTCTAAGATGTTAGAAGAACATAAAGAACATGTCAAATAGGTACTTAAGAAACTTAATCAATATGACCTGCGTGTGGAACTCGCAAAATGCGAATTCCACGTTTAATAAACTAACTTCTTAGGCTATATTATTACGATTAATAAGATACAGATATTAGACGAGAAAGTTAAAGCCATTAAGGAATAGCTAACACCAAAAAATGTGAAAGATGTTCAATCTTTCCTCGGTTTTGGAAACTTTTATAGGAGATTCATCAGTAGATACTCTAGAGTTACTAAGGCTCTAAATAAGCTTACCAAAAAGGAAACGCCTTTTGTATGGGCCGAACCTCAGGAATTAGCATTTTAGAAGATGAAAGAACTCTTCACCACTGCACCTATCCTTATAACCTTTAATTATAAAAAAGTAATCACTATTAAAATAGATGTGTTAGACTATACTATAGGAGCATGTCTAAATCAACCAGACAAAGAGGAAAAACTTCACCCTATCGCCTTCTACTCACGAACTATAACGGCTCTAGAACTCAACTACGACATTTACAATAAGGAGCTACTCGTAATAGTTAAAGCAATAAAACATTGGAAAATTTACTACACCATGCCAAAATATTAAGTATATATTATTATAGACTATAAGAACTTGATATACTTTACCAGTACGAAAGTCTTGAATAGACGACAGACAAGATAGGTAGAGGAATTAGCTAATTTCAACTACCGCATTTCCTATTAGAAAGGATCCGAAAATCATCGAGCCGACGCCCTAAGTAGGCAATCAGATTATATTGAAAATAAGACCCAAGTCTCACATGCAATCTTTAACCAATAAAGAGATGGCACGCTACTATATAATTACTAGTTACTATTAATAGTCTTTATTATTGAGGACACACCATAAGTATTATAAATCAAGGTAGGATATAAGAAGGACAAAGTCGCTCAATTAGCGCAGCAGGAAAACTCGCTATTCTAGAAAGATAACAATGGATTCATTACAGTTAATAACCGAGTTTATATCCTAGCAGTTAAATAAGAAAGACTAATTTAAGAAATCTATAATTACAGTCACTGAGGAATTGGAAGTATAATAGAACAAGTTCAACGGACTGATTATATTCCTAAACTATAGAAGAAGACTGAGAAGATTATTAGCATCTATAACCCTTATAAGAGAAGTAAAAACGAACGACATCAACTATATAGACTCTTATAACCACTATCACCACTAGAGGGCGCATGGCACTCCATTGCCATGGACTTTATCACTGATTTACCAGTATTAAGGGAACCAGGAAACACAACACTATATAATACGATATATATTATTACAGATTATCTTACTAAGTATATATACTTTTTACCTACGATACGTTCTTGTAATGCGCAAGACCTTTTATTTCTATTACACAGAAATATTATAGCTTAATATAGAGCACTAAAGGAGATTATCTCAGACTGAGATAAGCTCTTTACATCAAAATTCTAGACTTTACTTATAGTATTAATAGGGATTAAATATAAAACATCCACCGCATTTCACCCGTAGACAGATAGACAAACTAAAAGACTCAATTAAATATTGGAACAATTCCTACGTGTATATATCAATTATAAATAGAATAACTGGACAACTTTACTACCCTTAGCACAATTTGTGTACAACAACTCTATAAACTAGACAACAAAGGAAACACCATTCTTTACGAACTATAGAAGATACCTAACCCTATACCACGAGACATGCACGCTAGAGGCATATACAGAATAGGCACAGCTATAATACTTAGAGGTTTCTATACTTTATAACCAACTGAAACAGGAACTTTCTCTCGCAGCAGCTTGTTCAACAATCTAAGCCAATAAACATAGATCATGCGGACCTGATCTCAAAGAGGGGGATAGCGTCTACCTTCGCCGCAAAAACGTTAAAACACAGAGAATAAGCAGTAAATTAGACCACACTAAGCTAGGACCATTTAAAATAGCCAAGGTTCTAGGACCAGTTACATTCCGACTTAAACTACTACTAATAATACAGATTTATCCAGTCTTTTATAAATCACTTCTAGAACCAGCCCCACCTAATACGGAACCGCTAGGACCGATTCTCCTAGACGACGAGACATAATTATAGGAATATAAAGTCGAGTCAATCTTAGACGAACGACGACACTACGGCAAAAAACAGTACCTTATAAAATAGAAAGGATACCCAGACTCGGAGAACATATAGGAACTAGTTAAGAATTTAGAAAATACTGCTAAAGTACTTTAGGAGTATTAATAGAAGGCTGTATAAGCCAGTCCTGGCCTAGGGCCACGGAAAAATCGAAACCCGAAGTATCCTAAACTACACCAGTATCAGGAACGAAACTAGGAGGGACATCTTGACGACCCTCAGACAAATCCTACTCCTAATAAGACTCAACCTCCCGCTCAACTATATCCCGACGTTTCTTTTCCAACTCCTCCTTCTCCTTTACCACCTTATAGAGCTGACGCTTTAGCTCCCACCAACGCTATCAAGCCTTTTCAATTTGTGTAGTAAGGGAATCAACTAAGACAAAGCGTAAAGTCAGCACTACCTGAGAAACTATCTAGAGAGGACCACCTATATTCTTTAAAACTTATAAAAACATTGTATAATAAATTATACCCCAGTTTAATACAGCGTGTATAACTCGTATAAATATTAGGCGTAATAACATACTCACTACCAGCCTTAATATAATAAGAATAGGCTGGTATTTTTAGAGGACGTTTAGCGAAGATACGCTTTAATAATTTAAGATAATAGAGGTGACGAGCTTGTGACTCTGGTTTAGCGGACATGACACATTACTACTCGATGGATATATACCTTTTACAAGCTTCTTAAGGATAAGAAGGTCTTTAAGGAGGGGATAGTGTTATAGCTAGACTAAGGATTGTCATAGGAAGGGATAATAAAAGCTAATTAGGACAAGTATTATATATAGTAGACGCAGCTTAGCGCTATAACCGTTTTAGGGACACGTGACAGGGCGAGGGGTAGGGCTATATAACGCGGACGCTTAAGGACGTAGCTCTTATAAGCGTCTAGACAACGCGGACGCTAGTAACCTTAGCGTATAGGACGTTGTAGATGCTAGCAACCTCAGCGTTCTTATTTAGGTATATAGTCATCTATAATAGGGGCCCTTAGGATCTCTATCAGTCAACTTATTTAATTAAGTATTTAGTCTGATTAACTTATGCTGTAACGCGCCCAGTGCCTCTTGCTATTATAGCAGACGCTTCTTCTTGTGCAATCCTTGCCTATATTGAATACGTTACTTGTCCCTTGCTATCCCGCCCGAGCCCGGTGGCTACTATTAGGGGTTTTATCCCTTGAGCGTTATAGATAATCTCTTTTAGTGCTCTATATTAAGCTATAATATTTCTATATAATAGAAATAAAAGGTCTTATATGTTGTAAAAGCGTACTATAGGTAAAAAGTATATATACTTAGTAAGGTGATCTGTAATAATATATATTATATTATATAGTGTTGTGTTTCCTGGTTCCCTTAATACTGGTAAATCAGTAATAAAGTCTATAGTAATAGAGTGCCATACGCCCTTTAGTGGCGATAGTAGTTATAATAAGCTATATATTTGATGTCGTTTGTTCTTGCTTCTTTTGCAAGAGTTATAGATGCTAATAATTCTCTTAGTTCTTTTTTATAGTTTAGGGATGTAATAAGTTTGTTGAACTTGTTCTATTATACTTCTAATTCCTCAATAACTATAGCTATAGATCTCCTGAATAAGTCCTTCTTATTTAACCGCTGGGATATAAACTTAGTTATTAACTATAATAAATTTATTGTTGTCTTTCTAGAATAGTAAGTTTTCCTACTATACTAATTAAGCGATGTAACGAATATCGACAGATCTATCGACGGATCGGCGGAAGCAGAGCCGGATAGATAGGAACAGAGGGTAAGGCTGTTAGAGCGGAAGAACGATGTTCCAGTGGCATGTGTTTATATCCCAAATCCACCTCAATAGCTTCCTTTTCGTCACCTTTTGATAGCTTTGTTTAATCTAACCCTATTAACTAAACGTCTGGGTGTTTCTTCTGACATTATCAAAAGGTCACCACACTCTTTTACTGCAAGGCACAACTTGACGACTTAATAAACTGAATGATATAACTTAACGAACCTGACAAAACAACAAGACCGATGATACCGACGATACCTATAAACTCATCCCTAGAGAAACTCATCTATAATAGGGTCGTCCGCCGTCTAGCCACAGTGCTAGGACCGCCGATTATAAATCATAAACCTTAATGTCATCGAATTCTATAAATCTTACAAACCGACAACATAGTTAACGAACAAGAACCTCCACGCGGGAGCATCCGCCGGGAATCCCTTGTCTATACCCCAGCAGTAGACGAGACAGCCGAAGGCGTAGGCGCTTTAGTAGTAGTAGACGATCGCTAGAACGTCTAGTATACCCTATATTACATCATGACCGTGGAGGAATTAGAGACTTAGATAAATAAGGACCCTACTGCTGTGCTAGAGATAATATACTTTATAAAGAAGACTGCTGAGGATGCGGCAGTGATCGCCAATAACAACGCAGATCAGGTAGAAGCTTTAGGAATAACTATTGTCGAGAAGAATGAGGATATTATAAAGTTACAGGCGGTTACCGAATTTATAATAGCCTAGTTGCGCAGCTCTAGCGTCAACGGCTAGGCACCCGCAAAATTCACAATGGGAACTCCCGTCGACTCACCTATATCGCTAGCGGCAGCTGTATTAGTGCCAGGATCACCAGATTTAGGTAGATCAATCCGGCTGTCTGCAAAGCTTCCCGATCCCCCGGTGTTTACCAACGGTAAGGATCTAATAATAGATAATTAGACACTGAGGATGCAAGCAAAGCTTAGAGTCAATTTGGATTACTACCCTATAGAAGGTATTAAAATAGACTACATCAATATACGTGTAGGTAGTAAGGCGGCTAGGTATCTATCACCTTATATACGTTACGACGCTTAGAAGATATTTACCGCTAGCTAGGATGTGTTCGATCACCTATACTAGATCTATAGAGATCTAAATCGTCACCACACAGCGCTTAGGGAATTTACCTACCTTCACCAAGGCAATAAGGATTTCAACACCTTCTAGGCGGACTTCCTACGCCTATCGGCCGAACTTGATTATAACGAACAAGCACTCATTGAATAGCTTCGGGATAAGCTTTTTGTGGAACTTAGAAAGGCAATTGTTGCCGACGCAGACGACCCTACCGATCTACACGCCTTTGCCCGGCGCCTCCAGTAGATATCTACCAACATACAAGAAGTAGATGCCTCAACACTGCGCTTCCTATAACGTCTTCCCGTCCCAGCCGCTGCAGCCGCACGACCTACCTTATCGGCGCCTCCCCACATTCTTATTTATACTCCTACACTAATCCCGCCCTCTCCTATACTTCCCTCCCGTTTCGGTACGCCCCGTCTCTATCGAGCCCCTAACCAGGATCTAGAACGTGAGAAGATGATGTAAGAAGGAAGATGCTTTGAGTGTAAACAGCAGGGTCATATGTCTTAGGACTGCCTATAGAAGAAGAAGGCTAGTAATTAGATCCGTGCTATAGAAGAAGACACCCCTGAATAGGGAAAAGATTAGCCTCTCCCACTACTATATTAAGAGGTTATACACATGTGGAAATTGTATTAGTATCTAAGATGCCGGGAAACCTATGTTCGGTACCATCGTTTATAGTGGCTGTTAGACTAGGTAGTCAGAAGAAATACATCACTATTCAAGCACTTATTAATACTAGATATACTAGATACGCTTTTATTGATCCTGTATATATATATACACTTTAAACAATCTGTACCCTATCCGTCCTCCCTATTCCCACACCCCAGAAGATCACTAGATTTAATAGACTCCCTGTACCCGACGTTACACACGCAATCTACCCCTAGATAACGATTCAGAACTATACGACGAATACCACCCTAATATTAATTACGAAGCTAGGAAGCCACCCTCTAATCCTCGGCCTTATATAGATGAAAGCATATAGCGTGCTTGTTAATTCTATTAGCGAAATAATACGATTTAGACCGGGATACTACAACTGTATAGATAACTTAACGACTTTTATATCCCTAATCCCCACAGATCTATATACGGCCTAATAGACTAACCCTCCTATACACTCTAAAGAGACGTTGTATCAACTAGAGGCTGCTTATAAACTTGCGGGCAGGTAAACAGGCCAATCAGCATCGGCCAATTCAGGAAATAGTCCTGAGCCTGCTTCCTGCTCCACCAATCAGAGCCTACCGATCCGCCTATTACGGCACGCGCCGCTAATTAAGTTTAACTTAATAACTATAGAACAGCCAACCGTAAACAAATTGGCTATTAAACCTATTAATATTGCGATAATCGGTGTATAGGGATTTAAGACAGCTAGTGGTATAGCTAGAAGCTAAATCTTCTTAATTAGTATGCGGAAGATTAATAAACAATTGGAACAAGAAAAGCAGTCGTTACTAAGAGAGCTTTTGGAATTTAGAGACGTATTTTCTAAGGAGGCTTCTGATACCCTACCCCCGCATAGAAAGATAGATCATCACATTGTTCTAGAAGGGGAACGGAAAGATTAAGGCTTCTGCCTATTGTATAGTATGTCACAGCAAGAACTCGTTAAAGTTAAGAAGTATTTAGAAAACAATTTGAATATGTGACGAATATCGACAGATCTATCGACGGATCGGCGGAAGCAGAGCCGGATAGACGGGAACAGAGGGTAAGGCTGTCGGAGCGGAAGAACGATGTTCCAGCGGCATGTGTTTATATCCCAAATCCACCTCAATAGCTTCCTTTTCGTCACCTTTTGATAGCTTTGTTTAATCTAACCCTATTGACTAAACGTCTGGGTGTTTCTCCTGACATTATCAAAAGGTCACCACACTCTTTTGCCGCAAGGCACGACTTGACGACTTGATGAACTGAACGATATGACTTAACGAACCTGACGAAACAACAAGACCGATGATACCGACGATACCCATGAACTCATCCCTAGAGAAACTCATCCGTAACAGGGTCGTCCGCCGTCTAGCCACAGTGCT